>JACCGJ010015314.1:0-22323 GCA_013407085.1 Atriophallophorus winterbourni | reverse complement strand
TTACGCTGCACGCCTAAAGTCCTTAGATCTTTTCTCACTTACGCGCCGTCGTTTGAGAGGTGACTTAATTGAAACCTTTAAGATCTTGAAGGGGTTAAGTGGCGTTAGCATGACCGACTTCTTTGGCCTAAGTCCTGAGCTGGGCACCCGGGGCCATTCACTCAAACTTGCTAAAGAGCGATGTAGACTAGACTCCAGGAAAAACTTCTTCAGCCTCAGGGTGGTAAATTTCTGGAACCGGCTTTCAGAAGAACTTATATCCTGCAGTACCGGGGTTCTAGTTTTAAGCAGGGTTTGGACCGCAACTGGGGTAAGTTGGTTGCCTGGAATACGTCGCCTAATGCTTTACAAGCTTAGTTTTCCTTTTTAGTGTTATCCCGTAAATATACTGAGGGCTAGAGTTCTGTGGGTTTTTAATTTTGATTAACACAATGCTACTTTCAGCTAACCTCTCCCCGTTGCTAGTGAAGAGAAACGCTTGTCTTTTTCCAGCATCGCTTTATAACGCGTGCTCCTAAGTTCAACCCGGATAATCTCTTGGGCTTCGCGATCGGCGAAAGATTCAACAGACAAAAAAGAATATACGTTTTGGCAGTGGTGGGGGCTTCTCGAAGCTTTCCACGAAAGAAATTCTGGACGCTCGATTGGCTTGTTAGACCACATACTGGCCTGTGCAAAACTGAACTGAACTGAACTGAAATCTTTGCTTTTTCGGCACATCGCTCTATTATCCTGCGGTTGGCGACAAGCTCTCAGCTTTTTATACCGTAATAAACTATTGAAACTATGAATACCAGAGGAAAATGTTACCAAAAAAAAAAACTTTGGCAGTGGTGGGCGCTCCTTTGAAGCTTTCCACAGAGGGAAAATTCTGGACGCTCGTTTTGGCTATCCCTGGCGGGCGATCGTCGAGGATATACAAATAACAATAAGAAAAAACGCTTTGGCAGTGGTGGTGGCTTCTCTGCGCTTTCCACCGAAAGAAATTCTGCGACGCTCGATTGGCTCGTAACCACATACTGCCTGTTGCAAAAATGAACTGCACTATTGAAAACTGATTTTGAAGGTCAGCGTGGAATTTTGTTTCTTACGATTTTAATCTACCCGAAATAAACTGGGAGTAGCAAACTTCGCATGCCCCAGGAAAAGCGAACGATTTTCTAGACAGGCTACACTCCCATGCGCTTTACCAACACGTAAATGAACCAACTAGATTCTGAACTGCCTCCGTCTACTCTTGACCTAGTTATCTCAACTTCTGAAAGCGGTATACAAAATTTGGTCTCCCTGTCACCACTAGGAAAGGGCGACCATGTAGTGTTGGCCTGCGAGTTACTCCTGTCATTTGGTAAACCCCCACTTAAGGTGTCTTGATGCTTCCATAGGATCGACCCTGCTGCCCTATTACAGGCAGCAACGCTACTCCCATCGCAAAACATTGACCATGTGGATGGGATGTGGGGGCAAATCAAGAAAAAAACATCCTCCAGCTTCAGGATCGATTTGCACCTCTCGTACGCGTTCGCGTAAATGGTAAACCTCAACGGTAGTCAGCCTCAGTCTCCTGTAGCGTACGTCACCGCGAAGCAAAATGGAGGCGTTATAAGCTTACTCCCTCATGTGGGACTTGGGCCCGTTACAAAGAAGCTCGAAATATAGCTGTTTCGAAGATACGTGCAGAAAAGCTGAGGTGTTATTGCCCCTCTACAAGGCAATAGTAAGGCCACATTTATAATACTGTATCCAGAAGGATATCGTGCAGCTAGAAAAGGTACAGAAGCTGGCCACTCGCATGATCGAGGGGTTAGCATACACGAACTATGAAAATCGTCTATTAGCATTAGGACATTTCTCGCTTAGGAGGAGGCAACTTAGGGGGATCTTATGGAGACCTTTAAGGTTGTCAAAGGATTAAGTTGTTTCGAATTCGATGACTTCTTTCGGTTCTCTCCTTTGGTTGGTACACGAGGACACAGTCTTAAGCCAAGTAAATAGCACACGAGGCTCGAATCCAGAACGCACTTCTTTAGCATCCGTATAGTGAACGCGTGGAACTCACTTCCCGCAGAACTAATCTCGGCAACTTCAGTAATTGCTGGATGAACGGTGAAAGGTGCACTTTCCTGAGCATTATAGTTAAGAATTAATCCCTCCATATTTATGGTAAAAAACCACAAAAATATTTGGAAAATCATTTCGAAACAAAAAAGCGTTTTTTCATTTCGTATTTGTTGAAATGAGCTGCTGTCCATCGTCTTTTCATTCGATTGGACATGCAACATACATTAACTCTTTTACCTTTCGGTGATGAGACCTCTCCCATCTTCCATTCACAGTTAAACACGCCTGTGTTGGTTCCAAGGTTGTCACAGCCGGGGGCGGCAGTGGGGATGAGCTCCCACTGTCTATAAAATGCTTCCATATGGCGTGCGTCTCAAACAGCCTCTGACAACCAAAGCCCAGCTCCTGGCCTGCACGTGGCGGAACTGCTTCTACTGACAGGAGAAGGGGCGAAGGCGGATGACTGGCGCCTCAAAACCAGTTTGCTCCGGGTAGATGGAGCTCGTCAGCCTGGGAGGGCAGTCCATCTAAGGGAAGGAAAACCCTTATTCCAAACCTCCGCTGCCTTGCGGCATACCCGATTGCGGGAAAGGCTTCGGGAGTGAACCCGGAGGAAAAATCCTTGCTGCCTTGCAGGTTGCACCTGGTCGTGCAAAGGCTAGAGAGGCGTACTCGAACAATCGCCGAGGCACTTCAAGAGAGGCGCAAGAACCCTCAAAATGGTCACCGGCTCTCGTGAAGGAAAAAACCGCTGCCTTGCGGGTAGACTTTTGAGTCAAAGGCTCCGGGTGGGGTCCCCTAAGCCAACCCCCTACTTCGGCCTTGGCAACCGGGTAGTATGTCGCCTTCAACAAGAACCATGGAACCTACATTTTTCTTTCATCATGTACCCTCTTCATGGTATACTTGTTGGCACATCGTCTGTAAAGACTTGTGTAATAATAATAATATAATATGTGTTACTGACGAATCAATCCTGGTAGTGGCGGGTATTTTCAAACACACCTCCGAATGAATCTGGGCCTTCGCTTCGACTTGGTCGACTATCGCCCTGTGATACTGATTATTATTATTATATTTGCACAATCTGATACAGATATAGTGCCGTTCAACATAAACAATGAGATGTACAAAGCGAGAAGGGGGGTACAAAGCGTTGTCATCGGCATCGTTGAACGTAGGCATGATACTACCCGGTTGCCTACACCGAAGTAGGGGAGATTTCGTTTAGGGGGTCCCACCCCGAGCCTTTACCCACAAGGCAGTGGAGCGAGAGAGGTTCGCACCTATCGGTGGCCGGTGACCGACGAAGCGGTTTATACGCCCTTTTCTGGGAATTTCCAGTTCGGAGCCCGATAACCCCGTTGATAGGTTGGTGACTTCAGTTTTTGCCTGTGCACCATACAATGTCCTTGGATAGGACAAGGGGCAGTGACTTTTGGAGCGGCGAGTCACATCCGCCGCGTCGTGATGTCATCATTGGATTTTTGTGGCTTTTTATAGGGAGAACGCTTGCCAGGCGAAAACCCACCACACCCTCAGACACCACCGCCGAACCTTTCGCTGAGCTCGGAGAACCGAGCCCACCCAGCTGGCACCACGTGGAGGTATTTCGGCAAGCCAGCCAACCAGCTGATACTGACTACAAAGAACATCCAATGGAATCGGGGCCCCGCTATCGCTCTGGGGACTCTTGTATGCTCTAAACAGGTTGCTAATAACGCAAATGCTATACAGTACGAAATACGTTTCAAATCGATGCATATCCGGTGCGGGAGAATATAACCAGAAAAATATCGATGGCTTTAGATGTGATATTCGCGCAATATATAAGATATGCATTCGACCACCAAATATTACGCACGGAGAAAGTTAGAAAAAAGTCGTAGCTGAATCTACTAAACCCGCTAAAGGGCCCGACAGAGGAGACAGATAATCACAACATCAACGGAAAACAAAATTTTTGTGAAGCAGACTTGCGTTACATTCGCACGATTGCTGGCGTTTCTTCATCGACTACAAACCGTTTACAAAATGGTATTAGAACGGATGTAGCATCGAACGTGCATGAACTCGCCGTTCGCTTGCTTTCAACACCGAGTGCTCAACAGTCGGGAATGAATAAAACTTATGCAGACGTGACGTCGAATGGTCTACCTAGTGATTGTGAAAGTATGGAAAAGGTTTCGATATGATCCTGGAAATGCTGAAAGCATCTGGTGTAAGGTGAAATCTAGGTCTAGGGGTGCAGCACTTGCGATCATTTACCGCTGACCTGGCGTTTAAGTTCCTGCGTTATGTTCTCAAGTCAAACGGCATGGTATCACTGGCGACGGTATCGTTCTTGGAGATCTGAATACTCTCGATATAAACTGGGCGGATTTAGTTTCGATGGGTGAACCGTTCCAACAAGAATACCTAGATACGATTTCGGAACTGAATTCAGTGCATAATGTAAATGTGTAGAGAGTTCAACGCCTCAACCTCATGTCGCTCAGTGTTCGGAGTGTACGCTACGACCCGTCGCATATTACTGGGAGCTAATTGTGACTAGCTGCGCGAGTTTTTTCCTCTCGTGATGGACTCAAGAACCCATGGCCATGCTCTAAAGCTTCAGAAGCGAAGGACACTACGCCTAACACAGGGATTCACGCTCTGAACAAGAATTGGTAACTTGTGGAATGCGCTTCCGGAAGAGGTTATTTCAGCAAGATCTGAAAACCAATTCAAGCAACCAGTAGATAAGGTACTGCCTGTAATCACGGCGAAGCTGCACAATACTGGACAGGATTTCTTCAACTGAGGTTCTCCTGGACTATGTTGCTGATATAAAGAGATGCGGCTTACAAGGGCTTGACCTCTGTCGTCTATCAAGAAAAAAAAGAAGATCCCACAAAGATATGTGTCAGACAAGTTCCTTCGATATTGGATTTGTTGGTCACATCCAGATTTCCCGATGTTACGAATCTATCGGTCGAGACATTTATTGGTTACAGCGATCACTGCTCTTTATGGTTCGTTTGGTGATAGAGGTCTTCAACCGAGAATACGAACGGATGCCCTGGAGAAACTACTGGAATTTAGACAGAGTCTAATGTCGTCTGCAGACTCGATTGACTGGTCACTATCTCCATCTACGAAAGTTGATACCTGTTGGTTGGACTTTTTGGGTAAAATCAGATAGCTTGAAAATCACACTCAGTTGATGAATGGACAATCCCCCGCTAAGGAGCCGCCATGGTTTGATAGCATTATTCGTAAATACATGAAGAAGAGAAAACGGTTATGGCGGACGTTCTCTTCCGGCGGATGTACCGATGACTATCAAGCCTAGAATGTTATCCGCAACAAGTGCACCTATCTAAAAGAGAGAAAAGGGAGAATTATGAAACTCGTTTGGTGGGCAACACCAATTCGGTGCCGAAACGCTTGTTTGCGTTGATCTTTAATTTATCCCACAAAATTAGATGTACGGCATTGTCAAACCAATGTATAAGGGCGGGTGAAACTACCGACAGGTTACCCTCACTTCGGTAGTTGGAAAAACTCTGGAACGACTGCTGAAATAACAGAAGATTCTCTATGTACAACCAGTCAGCTAACATATGCTCAGCATGGTTTTACGCAAACACGATCATGTGTATCCAATCTTTTCACTGCTCGTGAGCACTGGTGTACTGAACTTGATCTTGGCCACCCCATAATCACTGTCGTCATTCATTTCAGTAAGGCTTTTGGTCGTGTCCCATTCAAACAAGCTCAAGCTTCGTGCTCTTGGCGTAAATTGAGCTGTTTTAAATTGGATTGCAGTTTTCTTCACTGACCGTTATACACAGGTCGAGGTTAACGGAGTTAAGTTGCCTACAGGTACGTACTTCCTAGGTTATCATAAACTGAAATGGGTCGATATTGAACTTGACCTGTGTACAATTGTGACATGGTCGGTTAGATCCAATGAGGATACGAACAAAAAAGCTGCTACCGCAAACCGCGCATGGTGGGTTTTTAGTCGGCCGGTTTCGGCGATTACACCACAAATGTTTCACATTCTTTATTCCACGTGCGTGAGACCAGTTTTGGAATATGGTTTGCCAGCCACCGATCCACAAACTAAGGGTATGGTATGGTAGCACAAGCCTGATCCAGGCAAAGTGCCGTACAGTGAGAGACTGCACGTAGGCCTGGGCAACCTGACAGTATCTCAGCCCACGTGCAGTCGCTGACTGTGCGGCACTTTGCCTGGATCAGGCTTGTGCTTTCATACATCATATGTACTTGGGCTAAGATGCTGTCAGGTTGCCCAGGTCTAGACAGATATGAGGTGGGAATAGAAATGGTAGTGAGACTCCAGCGTGTTTCAGCATGCAACTCACTACCGGTGGCCAATCAATTTAGCACGATGTTAGCCGCACAGCACAGAAATGCTGCACGATTGCACATCCGTGCACTAAGGGAGAACGTGACCAGTTGGAAAAAATGCAAAGTCGGGCGATGAAACAAGTACAAGGATTGAAATCAATTCCTTATGTGGAGAGAGTTCAACGCCTCAACTTCATGTCGCTCAGTATTCGGTGTGTGCGCTACTACTTGCTGCTAACTCGTCACATATTACTGGGGCTTATGGTGATGAACTGCGCGAGGTTTTTCCTCTCGTGGCGGGCTCAAGAACCCGTGACCATGCTCTAAAGCTCCAAAGGCGAAGAACGCCACACATAACACAAGGATTCACGTTCTCAACAAAAATTTTATACTTCTCGAATGCTCTTCCGGAAGAGGTTATTACAACAAGATCTTGAAAACCAGTTCAAGCAACTAGTGGATAACGTACATCACGACAGGATTTATTCATCTTAGGTTCTTTTGTACTATGTTGCTGATAGATAGAGGTGCGGCTCACAAGGGCTTGACCATCTGCCGTCTATCAAGAAGAAGAAGAAGAAGTGGTAATTCAAGCTCAAGTTGTTTTTTTAACCACTTTATCTTGATTTTCGGTAAAGTTCACATCTGAGAAAATCGGAGAATGCTGGGACAGTGCGGGGATGGAGGCTTCTACAGAATGGATTGACTGAACTGAAAATGAAAGAAATTGGTATTGCTTGAATAACTGCTAGTCTTCAAACCCGAGACCGTTGTAATAGTCAACTTTGAATCCCGCGGACGCTAATGCTGTTTATATTAGAATATAGGCTTGATTTTTGATGTGGTTCTATAAATATTTGTAATTGATAATATGTATGGATTTGAAATCATACAATATTGTTGTAATGGGCAGGTAACGTGTTCTACACGTGCTACTAGTATTGATCTACATGCAGAAACACACAAGTCTTACTGCAATTTTGTATCTCGTATCTGTCTAGGCCTGGGCGACCAGACAGTATTGTAGCCCACGGATAGTCTACGACCGTAGTACTGCCTGGATCCTGGCTTGTTATTTCGTACGTGAATGACATGTTTATAGCGGAAACAATAAGATACAATCTGTCGTTCACTCGAGACATTTTTGTTTACGGAGCGTTAAGCGCCACAGGGAATCAGGCGCTAATGCTTTCGTAGCGCCATTGTTCAAAGATGGCGATTTCGCTTTTGTTTGCGAACTTCAAGCGCTGTTCGCCAATATATGGGCCGAGGAACGGGTTTTGATCCCTTGGAGAGAATAAGTAATTGCTCCGATTTTCAAAAAGAGACGGCGCATTCCTGTGAAAATCATTGGGGTATCAGTCTCATTTCAGTAGCTCCTAAAATACTGTCCTCTATCCTGCTTCATGGTTGAGTACCAAATGGGAAGAGCAAATCTGCGTGGAGCAAACTGGGTTTCGTGCCGGTCGAGAGGGGCATAGATCAAATCTTCACACTCCGTCAGTCACTTTAGCAACGCCACGCATTTTTTAGGCCAACTAACGTGGTATTTCTTGACATCCGAGCGGCATTCGATTCAATCGATCGAGAAAGTCTTTGTAGCTGTCTGCTGAGACATGGAGTGCCCAACAAGTATATTTGGATTTTAAAAGTGTTATATTACCAAACTTCGGGCAGGGTTCGAGCGTACGGACAATTTTCGTCCTCGTTCAATATCTTCAACAGGATGCGACAGGGCCGCCCTATTTCGCTGTTCCTTTTTAATTTCGCGATCGACGATGCATTAAGGAAAGCTTTAGATGGACTGGTGGGCGGAGCTGTTGAACTTCTGCCGGGTGAGAGAGCGACCGATCTAGAGTATGCGGATGACATCGCACTTCTGGGAGATGACCCTGATATAATACAACAAGCCGTGGACCGCCTGGCGTTTGAAGCTTGAAGGTATGGCATGTGCTTTGCGCCTAACAAGTGTAAAACACTTACCCAAGACTGTAGCGGCTCTATTCCAAACATAACTGTGTGCGATGTCAATCTTGAATTGGTCGACAGCTTTGTTGTATCGAGGACAAGATCTCACAACGTGTACGCAAAATGAGTGTAGCGTTTGCTAAACTTTGCCATTTGTGGCGCTTTTCACTTCATACTAAAGGCCGAGTGTACAGCGCAGTGGTGCGTGCTACACTCCTTTATGGCTGCGAAACCTGGTCTATCCGGCGGAAGATTTCCGTCGGCTTTCTGTTTTCGACACCCGTTGCCTGCGTATGAATGCTCGCATTGGGTGGCAGCGTCGCGTTACAAATGTAGTTGTCTGCAAGCGGGTGTTGGGATTAAGTGGCTACGGACTGAGAGAAATGCTGATGCTTGCTCGTTTGCGATGGTTGGGACGTGTTTTAAGAATGCCTCCTCACCGTTTACCATACTGCGCCTTATTTGCAGAAGCTGGGAGAAACGACCGGGTGACGAGTCCATGGCGTGGCGCGTTGGGCTGTAGAAACTTACCGTAGCGCTAAGCTCAGTTGTGTGTATTCGTTTGCCTGAGTGGGGTCCAAAAACTCCACCTAATAGTTGGCTGCAAACCGAAATCATTGGCGGCTGTGTATTTTATTATGTGTATCATAATTTTTTAATCCGGTATTACTTGATGAAAAAACGCATGCAGTAAAACTACAAAAACAAGCTGCTTTTGCGCATTTGCTTTTGCATTTTCCGGTTGCCTGCTTTCCCTTTTCACTGAGACTTCTCGTTTTTGAAATTGTAATCAATGGGATACCAGCAAAATATTTGAGTATACTTAAAACCGTTCGGAAATCTATCGTCGTTAAATGAAATTTTACCTTTGAGCTTAACGTTTTTGCTTCTGACATAGAAGCTCCGTCATACAATGATTAGCAGTTGGAAGAGATCAGGTTTAAATTGCATTAACCGGTTCAATCTCAAGTTTACTCAGTTAGCCAGATAAAATCAAGATCAGTTGGTACACCATTTGCATACCGTGTAATTCTCGAAGAGCATCACTGCTCATTCATTTCATTTTGTGCGACTATCTCCTCCCGGAGGATGAGTCGGCTTCAATGAAGATTCTTGGGAATTTGGGTACAAAGCGGCGTCCTCAGCACCACTCGGCGTTTGTTCGAGTCAGCTTCTCTAGCCTTTACACAACCAAGTGCGACCTGCAAGGCAGCAGGGATTTGCCAGATTTTTCCTAGGAGTTTTCTGCAGAGGCCTTTCCCGCGATCAGGTATCCCACAAATCAGCGGAGGTTCAAAATCAAGGTTTACCTACCCTTAGATAAAATGCCCTCCCAGGCTAACGAGCTACATCTGCCTAAAGCAAACTGGTTTTCAGGCGCCATTCACTCGCCCTCGCCCCTTCTCCTGTTGCTAGAAGCAGTTCCGCCGGGCTCGGGGAGCCACTCGTGTAGGCCAGAAGCTGGACTTGGTTGTCAGAGGCTATTTGAGACGCACGGCGTATGGGAGCATTTTATAAACAGTGGGAGCTTATCCCACTGCCACCCCCGGCTATAACTCAATGGCTCACTGACGTACGAAAACCATCGCAGCGTCATGATTCAGTCTACTGTCAATGAGCGGATACACGTAGCGTGTTACATTTGATACCTTACTCTTTTTTCTTTGTAAGCATTCATTCATTGTATGAGTCGTGCAATACACTTGTTCTGTTCAGCTAATGCCGTGCTAAATTGATTCGCCACTGGTACTGAGCTGCATGCGAAAACAAACTATTGTCTCTCGTCCATTTTCCGTTCTCCGCTCATATCTGCCTGACATTATCGTAGCTAAAGTGCAGTCTATGGCTGTGTAGCCCTTTGCCTAGATCAGGCTTGTGATTTCATTCAAACATACTGTATTAATGTTGAGCTTTATGAATCACCTGGACACACGCTGTCTACAAGATTGTTGTTTAATAAACCTTCATCATCCCGAAATAGCTCATTTGAACAAAACATACTTTACCGTTTGGTATTTTTGTTCACAGATTTATGTTTACCCGAGAGACGCTCGTGTGTGCAATATAACAACTGTGATTAGTGTCATTGACTCGAATCCTAGCCTACGAACACTTTCAAATTGTACGTGAGGCGTGTTTCCTGACAATGTGGATTCTAAATCGCACCGGCTCATCAATTAACAAGCTTCGGCTATTGTCGCAAGCTGCCCGAGCGACACGACATTCAGATTTGTTCAACGCCCTTATTTCGATTGAATCTCATCGTCCCGCTAACATTCGACACGCTATATTAAGAACGCAGGATCAAATGTTGTCACTTGAACACTGTAAAATGTTAAATGAACATATTCTCCAAAAATCAAACACCGATGTTTTCTGGTCCTCGTTTCTACGCTCCGCACAAGAGCTGAATCTTCGTCAGCTGACTAATTGCGTGGCGGATTTTTTACTAATAAAACCAGAGACACATTCTTCAAATACCGTGGTTGAACTCCTCATTGCTCTCGCGTGGCTGGAAAGATTTGATGATTTTCGCATCATTTACACCTCGCTTTTGGAACGGTTAACTGACACAGAGTTGTCTCTTCTCTCCACGAAATTAGTCCACGCCCTGTGTATGACCCCTGATTGGGAGAAAGCTTTCAACTACCAATCGCTATCCCCCGATTCGTCAACAGTCCACAAGTGTATTTGTGAAGCTGCATTGCGTTTCGGCACGCTGGAACGAATTTTTTCGCTTTTAAACAGTTGGCCGTCTTATCAATCTGCTCCTTGGGACGAATTTTACCACGGCTTACTCTCCCGATTACCACCCACAACGGACGCTTACGGCTATATCAGCAAACTTTTGGACGCGGTACAGAATCATTCTTGGCGTTTGAGCGAAAACTCTGCTAATTTGTTAGCCGATTGGTTCAACAAGTTTGTACATTTTTGTCCGTCAGTAATCTCTGTAGACGGAATCCACAGCTGTACATAGCTGAACAAAAATTACAGCTTTCGGGGTGAGTGCTCCAAATGCAATTGCGCTAATTCAATTTGTAGTGCAACCTGCCCTACGTGTTCGACTAAGCTTCCAACGATTGTAATCAAAGATTCAGTCGTCAGTGATCTTTCTGTGAAGTTTTACGAATATGTGCTTGAGGTTTGTTCACGTTGTTTACAGCATTTTGCAGGCAAATTTGTACTCCCTACTTGATAAAACGGAACTGAAAAGCTTGAACACTTTTCTCAATCAGCAACCCGAACCGTTTGATTGTGTTATTGATTATTTGAATTTGGCGCACGTTCTCCGTAATCCTTACGACATCGGAGTGACAAACCAGTTGTTTCACGATGTGAGCGATTCACGTTTTTTATTGCAACACACATATTCAATCAATCAATTGCACGGATGTGCAATCGTGTAATTGTTGTTGGCCTCCTTCGGTCGATGTCTACCATGGATGTACATCACAATCGCATGTTACACAGCTTTTCGAGTGACTAAACAGTCCGATTCGGGAGGAACAATCTCTCCCGCAGCGCTCGCAAGGATAGGCACAACTCGGTCGATTTGACGTCAGTTGCACGCCGGCGGCGTGATCTGCGTTCAGCAGCCAATAGGTGTATCTGCTCCTCCCCAACTTGCAGACGACGCTCTACACATGCCTCCGATGTGAGCGGTCAAGAGCAAGCTATTCCCAACTCGCGGGATCAATGCCAAGAGCTTTCATACCACTTTTGCAAACGTCTTTGTACCTTAAGCGATTTATTACCCGTATCGTTTTGTTCTCGCGGAAATCAGCACGGTCCACGAGACCCGTAATTTTTAGAGCTGATTATTGCAGTACATTTGAGAGGTTTATTTCAACCTACTATATTTCTCACATATCTCTATCACACTCTTAGTTTTCTAGAACACTAACAGGTATTTGTATGCACGTGTAAAATCACAAGCGTGCAAAGTACCGCATAATCATAGGTTACACCTGCGGTGATATACTGTCAGGTTGCCCAAACCCAGACGGATGTAAGAGTACCTTTGGCAAATAATTGTATCACCGTGTTATCCGAGCATTATGAAAGAACTACACGATTGCACTTCCATGGAGAAATGTGCAATTTGGCAGTAATTTTGTAGTACACCACTCCGATACATTGAACAAAACGGGGTTAATAATCAGAGCTGTGGTTTCGGTCCTGCTGCTGCTATCTGGTTTCTTTTCTTACCATACCCGAACACTACAATCAATCCTTGAGCGCATTCAATTGAATGGGGTTTACAGACCAATGGGAACAACAACAACAACAACGGGGACATGCAAGGATTTTAGCCAATCACAGTAGATGAGGTCGCAACGCAGCAGATAAATTCGAATGATGCCCATCGCCCAGTTGCTTCGAAATAAGTTTCGCTGATGATGTCATTTAGTTTTATGACGAAACATCCGCTCGCGGGATACGGAATCAGGTATGGTATGCAAGCACAAGCCTTATCCAAGCAAAGTGCCGTAGTCACGTGGGCTGAGATACTATCAGGTTGCCCAGGCCTAGACAGATAGAAAGGAAACAATGAATAGAGATGGTGGTGAGACTCCAGCCTGTTTCAGCATGCAGCTCCACTACCTCTAGCCAATCAATTTAGCACGGTGTTAGCCGCACAGCACAAAGTACTGCACGATTGCACATCCCTGTAGGTATATATGTATGTAATCATAAACCTAACACGCTACTAGCAACCGTGGTTAAGGTAAGTCCGCACTGTGCCTAACATGCGTCTCACGTTGTTAATGTTAACTATTCGGAAACTGTAATTAAATTTCAAGCATAGAATAAATGTCCAGCATACATTCTACTAATACTATTACGGTCACTGATATTAGGAATTGTTAGAGTTGCGCTTGTGGGTTTACGTTTTACCCTTCGTGTTTCAGTGTATAAGGACGTTGAATCGTCGTTACAACTTTCGAAAGTTTTGTTTCGTCGGAAAAGTCGGCCGCATCATTCGTGATAAACGGGCTTGGCACCGTTTCATGTCTCTCGGAAACTACACAGGCATTTCCATCTCCAGTTTCGCGGTCAACGTTAAGTGAGTACATTTGATTCGAGGTGGAGATCCCTCGTCCCAGTGTGTCTGTGCCTAATCCTGTACAGGTTTGGTAACTTTTCAAGACCCACTCTTCCTCATCTGTTTAGCATTGTATCGTGTCGCGATCGTTTGTCTGTTCAGCACTCGATAATTGCTACCGGTAGTGAGCTGCATGCTGAAACACGCTGAAGTCTCACTACCATCTCTATTCTCTGTTTCCTTTTTTCATATCTGTCTAGGCTTGGACATCCTGACTGTATCTTAGCCCACGTGCAGTCTGTGACTGTGCGGCACTTTGCCTGGATCAGGCTTGTGCTTTTATACCATACCATACCTGGTAGTTTTGTCGATTGTTAGTTAATGTTAGACGTTTGAGGTTTATATCATTTATCTGACATGATTTTCATAATATCCCTGAGTGGTTGGTCTGGACATGGCTGACACTAATGGCGTCATAAAGCATTGTCTACGTTACTCACGGGTAGAGTCTACAAATTGATTGGCCACCGGTAGTGAGCTGCACGCTGAAGTCTCACTACTATTTCTGTTTATTTTGTCTCCATATCGGTCTGGGCCTGGCAACCTGACAGTATCTTAGCCAACGTGCAGTCTCTGACTGTGCGACACTTTGCCTGGATCAGGCTTGTGCATTCATTCATTCAGATCTACAAGCTGACAGTTCTGGTTCTATTACCGTATGGGTGCAAAACTCGGACTTCGTAAAAGAGCATATCCAGCGTCTCCAATATATTTGACAACCGATGTCTCTGCAGCATTTTGAAAGTTTATATTTTCTACTGTTGCAATACGCAACGATGTAACTCTTTTGTGCGTAACTTGTTGATATACTATCAGCAGATCAGCTGCAAATGTTTACACAACACTGGTAGAGTCAATTTTTTACGCTGGCCCTGATCAACCGACTTCCGAAACGGATTTATTTTTTTGCATTTCATGCAGACGCCAGCGAGGATGCCTTCCGCGTTTGTACATTGCCCTCTTGTCCGGGTCCCATTGTTATATGTTATCAACGACGAATTCCGTCATATCGTTGCCTACTCCCGGCAGATTCGGGGAGTGAATTTATTCGATGGCATCGCTCGTCAAAGTCGTCGAAGCGAGCTCCCCGGTCAATTACATGGTATGTTATCGTTTTTTCGTTTCCGTATTCATACGCTCTAAGATGACACAGAAATGTTGTGGAGTACAATTTTCACGCGTCCAGTTTATACCACGGCCGAAGGCTAGTCAGAACTTGAAATGTAGCAGGACCAATGAGGCAGCTTACGCCTACTTTACTTTTGTGCGACTATCTCCTCATGGAGGATGTGTCGGCTTCAATGAAGATTCTTGGGAATTTGGGTACAAAGCGGCGTCCCCAGCACCACTCGGCGTTTGATCGAGTCAGCGTCTCTAGCCTTTGCACAACCAAGTGCAACCTGCAAGGCAGCAGGGAGTTGCCAGAAAGAAGTGGTGTGCACCAACTAACCGTCTACGATACTCTTCTGCAGATTTTCTCCCGAAGCATTTCCAGCGATCGGGTATCCCGCAAGGCAGCGAAGGTTTAAAATCAGGATTTTCCTTTCCTTAAATGAAATGCTAACGAGCTCCATCTGTCCGAAGCAAACTGGTTTTCAGGCGCCAGTCACTCGCCCTCGCCACTTCTCCTGTTGGTAGAAGCAGTTCCACCGGGCTTGGGGAGCCACTCGTGCAGGCCAGGTGGACTTGGTTGTCAGAGGCTATTTGAAGCGCGCGCCATATGGGAGCATTTTATAAACAGTGGGAGCTTATCCCCACTGCCACCCCCGGCTATGACAACCTTTGACATCTTACGCAAACGCATTTGATTCGCAACGACAGTAGATCTCTCGTCACAAGCGTTTTCTTTTAAACTATAGCTTCCCTTCCTGTTTACACGTTTACAAACAAAAGTTCCACCGTTAAGCCAGTCCTGAGTGTGCAGCACTTGACTGGATCAGGCTTTGTGATTTCACACAAAATACACCAACCCCGTATTGGGCATGTGTCAAGTACTTGTGGCATTTGCAACAGCCTTTTTCAAATCGTTTTTATCACCTGACCGCTATTTCCTAGACGGAATGACGTGGAACACGGAGTACCATTCAATCGGAGATGCGTTATCCTAGAGGCCGCCTTGTGGCACAAGTTTTCTAATTCCGACAAAAGATAGGTAAAGGTAATCGTTTCTGCCGCTAATGTAATTCTTTAATTACGTAGTCATTCCGAATTCCGTTCAAGAAACGATTAACTGCTATGGAATCTGTAGGGCGAGATCGTTCCTTGACGTTTGCACTATACAAGTCTGTTTTTGAGCGCCACACAGATTCGTAATGTCTCAGTGGAGTAGAGTTCTGGAGCCATACAAAGTAACGAGCAGCTTGTATTAGAATTATGGTATGAAAGCACAAGCCTGATCCAGGCAAAGTGCTGCACAGTCATAGACTGTAGGTGGGTTAAGATACTCTCAGGTTGCCCAGGCCTAGACAGATATGAGGAAGAAAGAACAGGAAATGGTTGTGAGACTACAGCCTGTTTCAGCAATCAATTTAGCACGATGTTAGCTGCCCAGCACAAAGTACTGCACGTATAATAAACAGATTTTTATAGTTTGCAGTGGGCTGTTTTGTATCTCACATTCTTGTTGCGCTACAAGCGATATAACGAGGATACATTATGAAACAACACTTCGTTGTTTTATTGCATTACATTCCCAGCATGTACCGTATACTTAACTACCATACATCCATGAAACAAATAAGAACAGCTACGGAATCTATAGTAGAGTAAGCACAACCAAACGGATGAAGTGCCTGCATGTTGAATGGAATAGGCATTCAATCAAGTTTCGCGAACCTGTAGGTTCCTTGTGGCTTTAACTGCCACGCATCATAGCAACGTTTCTCGATCACTCCACTTGACAAGCAAATACTCCTAGAAGTACCGTTTCGCTCGTATTTCCCACACGGTTCCTGGTTGTTTGCAATCATTAGATGAGGACATAATCTATGATGTTCTCAGTGGTGAGACACTGCCGTTTACCTCGATTTTCAGTACCCTATACTCTGCGAGGCGCAGGGCTCACGAGACGCCGGTTGGCACATCCCCTACGACATCCCGACCAAGAAGGTGTCATACACTCCGTTGAAATATTGGTTGTGCATTCGGCCAATCCAATCAACAACAGTCCGGTGATTTTACGTTGTACGAGAGAAAATTAACATACATCTATTTTTGCTACACTCGTGTTCTGTTGGCGCCTTATAATGTCAGTCACATGATTAACAAATTTATACTTGAATGCCACTGTAACATAATGTTCGTACAACGAACCACGGTGTTCAAACACAGAATCATATAAGGATTCCTAGTCAAGTACTCAATGCGCTCATGGATGACTAAAGCAATGTGTTGCACTTACACTCCACTACCGGTTTCTGGCTGTTTGCCGTCATCCGGCGGAGACAGCAAGATTAAGTTCAAAGAGCCTTGAGACAGTGAAAGAACAGTAAACAAACTTATGCTGGTATGCTAATGTTGAATATAGTTCGTACAACGAACCACGGTCTTCAAATACAAAATCAGAGTGATTCTTAATCAAGCGCTCAAGACGGTTAGAAACTACCACAGTGCTGTGTTGCTCATGTCTCCCGCATTTACATTATATTGTGAGTGTATATTTGTGCCAAGCCCATCGAACTATTCACAAAGTTGATCACGACGGTCCATAATGGAAGCACTGGACTCGAGTTTCGCTCTTATTTTAGCTCATCAGCAGTGCATATCCTTCGCTTCAGATGGAGCTCGAACCCCTGATCATCATTGTAGTCCCATGCCTTAACGACCTGGGCTACCGTCCACCGTTTGACCGATCGCAATTATGATCGCGTTTATGAACTGTTCTCCAGACTGGCACATTTGAATAGCTTTGTTTGCCCGACCAGTTCAGAAGGAGCCAGCAACATCTGTTGTGGTCGCCCAACCGAACAGATCTCCGTGTTAGGTCTTCCCATCGGATGCAGTGTAAGCTAACACCGATTACATCTGATGGGCATTGTTGTTTAAGCAATATTTGGAGAATACGTTGTTCATATTTGTGAATATTGTAAGTGTGTTGAGCGTTTGGCCGTGAACTTTGACATTCATTCTTTCTGACTGGCTTCTCACCTGTTCACCCTGGTGCCTTTTAAGCGATGGGACTTGTTGCTTTAAAACCGCATTTCTGGGGAGATGTAAAATATTTATAAAAAAATGCGACAACCTAGGCTGTGAACCCTTGCCAATGAAGCCAAAGAGACGAAATGCCAGTTTACAGGTTATACCAATTTAGCGCACATCATGATGAGCTGTCTATACACATTTACATAACACACGGTTATAACAAGGGATAAAAACTGGCCAATCTCCCAAATGGACATTCCCGTACCGAGTTCGTTGATCAATGAAAGTTTTCGAGCAATCGACATGTGTGTCGGGTAGTAGACCACGTGTTCTCGTCCTCGGTTGTCACTGAGGGAAATCTATCGTCGTTAAATGAAATTTTACCCTTGAGCTTAACGTTTTGCTTCTGACATAGAAGCTCCGTCATACAATGATTAGCAGTTCGAAGAGATCAGGTTTAAATTGCATTAACCGGTTCAATCTCAAGTTTACTGAGTTAGCCAGATAAAACCAAGATAAGTTGGTACACCATTTGCATACTGTGTAATTCTCGAAGAGCATCACTATTCATTCATTTCATTTTGTGCGACTATCTCCTCCTGGAGGATGAGTCGGCTTCAATGAAGATTCTTGGGAATTTGGGTACAAAGCGCGTCCTCAGCACCACTCGGCGTTTGTTCGAGTCAGCTTCTCTAGCCTTTACACAACCAAGTGCGACCTGCAAGGCAGCAGGGATTTGCCAGATTTTTCCTAGGAGTTTTCTCCAGAGGCCTTTCCCGCGATCAGGTATCCCACAAGGCAGCGGAGGTTCAAAATCAAGGTTTACCTACCCTTAGATAAAATGCCCTCCCAGGCTAACGAGCTACATCTGCCTAAAGCAAACTGGTTTTCAGGCGCCATTCACTCGCCCTCGCCCCTTCTCCTGTTGCTAGAAGCAGTTCCGCCGGGCTCGGGGAGCCACTCGTGTAGGCCAGAAGCTGGACTTGGTTGTCAGAGGCTATTTGAGACGCACGGCGTATGGGAGCATTTTATAAACAGTGGGAGCTTATCCCACTGCCACCCCCGGCTATAACTCAATGGCTCACTGACGTACGAAAACCATCGCAGCGTCATGATTCAGTCTACTGTCAATGAGCGGATACACGTAGCGTGTTACATTTGATACCTTACTCTTTTTTCTTTGTAAGCATTCATTCATTGTATGAGTCGTGCAATACACTTGTTCTGTTCAGCTAATGCCGTGCTAAATTGATTCGCCACTGGTACTGAGCTGCATGCGAAAACAAACTATTGTCTCTCGTCCATTTTCCGTTCTCCGCTCATATCTGCCTGACATTATCGTAGCTAAAGTGCAGTCTATGGCTGTGTAGCCCTTTGCCTAGATCAGGCTTGTGATTTCATTCAAACATACTGTATTAATGTTGAGCTTTATGAATCACCTGGACACACGCTGTCTACAAGATTGTTGTTTAATAAACCTTCATCATCCCGAAATAGCTCATTTGAACAAAACATACTTTACCGTTTGGTATTTTTGTTCACAGATTTATGTTTACCCGAGAGACGCTCGTGTGTGCAATATAACAACTGTGATTAGTGTCATTGACTCGAATCCTAGCCTACGAACACTTTCAAATTGTACGTGAGGCGTGTTTCCTGACAATGTGGATTCTAAATCGCACCGGCTCATCAATTAACAAGCTTCGGCTATTGTCGCAAGCTGCCCGAGCGACACGACATTCAGATTTGTTCAACGCCCTTATTTCGATTGAATCTCATCGTCCCGCTAACATTCGACACGCTATATTAAGAACGCAGGATCAAATGTTGTCACTTGAACACTGTAAAATGTTAAATGAACATATTCTCCAAAAATCAAACACCGATGTTTTCTGGTCCTCGTTTCTACGCTCCGCACAAGAGCTGAATCTTCGTCAGCTGACTAATTGCGTGGCGGATTTTTTACTAATAAAACCAGAGACACATTCTTCAAATACCGTGGTTGAAATCCTCATTGCTCTCGCGTGGCTGGAAAGGTTTGATGATTTTCGCATCATTTACACCTCGCTTTTGGAACGGTTAACTGACACAGAGTTGTCTCTTCTCACCACGAAATTAGTCCACGCCTTGTGTATGACCCCTGATTGGGAGAAAGCTTTCAGCTACCAATCGCTATCCCCCGATTCTTCAACAGTCCACAAGTGTATTTGTGAAGCTGCATTGCGTTTCGGCACGCTGGAACGAATTTTTTCGCTTTTAAACAGTTGGCCGTCTTATCAATCTGCTCCTTGGGACGAATTTTACCACGGCCTACTCTCCCGATTACCACCCACAACGGACGCTTACGGCTATATCAGCAAACTTTTGGACGCGGTACAGAATCATTCTTGGCGTTTGAGCGAAAACTCTGCTAATTTGTTAGCCGATTGGTTCAACAAGTTTGTAAATTTTTGTCCGTCAGTAATCTCTGTAGACGGAATCCACAGCTGTACATAGCTGAACAAAAATTACAGCTTTCGGGGTGAGTGCTCCAAATGCAATTGCGCTAATTCAATTTGTAGTGCAACCTGCCCTACGTGTTCGACTAAGCTTCCAACGATTGTAATCAAAGATTCAGTCGTCAGTGATCTTTCTGTGAAGTTTTACGAATATGTGCTTGAGGTTTGTTCACGTTGTTTACAGCATTTTGCAGGCAAATTTGTACTCCCTACTTGATAAAACGGAACTGAAAAGCTTGAACACTTTTCTCAATCAGCAACCCGAACCGTTTGATTGTGTTATTGATTATTTGAATTTGGCGCACGTTCTCCGTAATCCTTACGACATCGGAGTGACAAACCAGTTGTTTCACGATGTGAGTGATTCACGTTATTCAATCAATCAATTGCACGGATGTGCAATCGTGTAATTGTTGTTGGCCTCCTTCGGTCGATGTCTACCATGGATGTACATCACAATCGCATGTTACACAGCTTTTCGAGTGACTAAACAGTCCGATTCGGGAGGAACAATCTCTCCCGCAGCGCTCGCAAGGATAGGCACAACTCGGTCGATTTGACGTCAGTTGCACGCCGGCGGCGTGATCTGCGTTCAGCAGCCAATAGGTGTATCTGCTCCTCCCCAACTTGCAGACGACGCTCTACACATGCCTCCGATGTGAGCGGTCAAGAGCAAGCTATTCCCAACTCGCGGGATCAATGCCAAGAGCTTTCATACCACTTTTGCAAACGTCTTTGTACCTTAAGCGATTTATTACCCGTATCGTTTTGTTCTCGCGGAAATCAGCACGGTCCACGAGACCCGTAATTTTTAGAGCTGATTATTGCAGTACATTTGAGAGGTTTATTTCAACCTACTATATTTCTCACATATCTCTATCACACTCTTAGTTTTCTAGAACACTAACAGGTATTTGTATGCACGTGTAAAATCACAAGCGTGCAAAGTACCGCATAATCATAGGTTACACCTGCGGTGATATACTGTCAGGTTGCCCAAACCCAGACGGATGTAAGAGTACCTTTGGCAAATAATTGTATCACCGTGTTATCCGAGCATTATGAAAGAACTACACGATTGCACTTCCATGGAGAAATGTGCAATTTGGCAGTAATTTTGTAGTACACCACTCCGATACATTGAACAAAACGGGGTTAATAATCAGAGCTGTGGTTTCGGTCCTGCTGCTGCTATCTGGTTTCTTTTCTTACCATACCCGAACACTACAATCAATCCTTGAGCGCATTCAATTGAATGGGGTTTACAGACCAATGGGAACAACAACAACAACAACGGGGACATGCAACGATTTTAGCCAATCACAGTAGATGAGGTCGCAACGCAGCAGATAAATTCGAATGATGCCCATCGCCCAGCTGCTTCGAGATAAGTTTCGCTGATGTTGTCATTTAGTTTTATGACGAAACATCCGCTCGCGGGATACGGAATCAGGTATGGTATGAAAGCACAAGCCTTATCCAAGCAAAGTGCCGTAGTCACGGGCTGAGATACTATCAGGTTGCCCAGACCTAGACAGATAGAAAGGAAACAATGCATAGAGATGGTGGTGAGACTCCAGCCTATTTCAGCATGCAGCTCGCTACCTCTGGCCAATCAATTTAGCACGGTGTTAGCCACACGGCACCGAAATACTGCACGTTGCACATCCGTGTAGGTATATACGTATGTAATCATAAACCTAACACTCTACTAGCAACCGTGGTTAAGGTAAGTCCGCACTGTGCCCTACATGTGTATAAGCGCGTCTCACATGGTTAAAGTTAAATATTCGGAAACTATAATTAAATTTCAAGCATAGAATAAATGTTGTCCAGCGTACATTCTACTAATGCTATTACGGTCACTTATATTAGGAATTGTTAGAGTTGCGCTTGTGGGTTTACGTTTTACCCTTCGTGTTTCAGTGTATAAGGACGTTGAATCGTCGTTACAACTTTCGAAAGTTTTGTTTCGTCGGAAAAGTCGGCCGCATCATTCGTGATAAACGGGCTTGGCACCGTTTCATGTCTCTCGGAAACTACACAGGCATTTCCATCTCCAGTTTCGCGGTCAACGTTAAGTGAGTACATTTGATTTGAGATGCAGATCCCTCGTCCCAGTGTGTCTGTGCCTAATCCTGTACAGGTTTGGTAGCTCTTTAGGACCCACTCCTCCTCATCTGTTTA
>JACCGJ010015305.1:0-14591 GCA_013407085.1 Atriophallophorus winterbourni | reverse complement strand
CGTAATGTTTGACTATACTCACAACGACTTTTTCCTGATGGGTATCAGGTATGCTTCCCTACCCTCATAAACGAACAATTCTTGGACTGACTGCAAATGGAAGATTCGAGGTTTGGTACGTGCTTTGCAGTCTATCACTGTGCGGCACATTGCCTGGATCAGGCTTGTGCTTTCATACATACATACATACGTGCTTTGTACCTAACAAGTGTTAAACACTCACCTAGGGCTTGAGTGACTCTCTTCTAAATCTAACTGGGTCGTGATGTCAAACTAGAGCTGGTCGATAGCTTCGCTTATCTCGGTAGTTGTATTTCTTCTGACAGTTGTGTCGAGAATGAAATCATATCATGTAAACAAAGCGGGTGTAGCGTTGGCTAAACTTCGTCATGTATGGCGTCCACGCGATGTTTTACTCCATACTAAGTATCGTGTGTATAATGTAGCCGTGCGTTTTACGTTTCTTTATGGTTGCGACATGTGGTCTATCCGAGCCGAATATATCCGTCCGCTTTCTTTTACTTGCTAAGCGATGCCTGAGTTTGATTTGTGGCAGTCGCCGGTTACAAAGGTTGTCATAGCCGGGGATGGCAGTGGGAATAAGCTCCCAGTGTTTATGAATGCTCCCATATGGCGCGCGTCTCAAATAGCCTCTGACAACCAAGTCCAGCTTCTGGCCTGCACGAGTGGCTCCCCGAGCCCGGCGGAACTGCTTCTACCAACAGGAGAAAGAGCGAGGGCGAGTGACTGGCGCCTGAAAACCAGTATGCTTCGGGCAGATGGAGCTCGTTAGCCTGGGTGGGCATTTCATATGAGGGAAGGAAAACCCTGATGTTAAACCTCCGCTACCTTGCGGGAAATCCGATCGCGGTAAAGGCTTCGGGAGAAAACCCTGAGGAAAAATCTGGAACGGTTAGTTGGTGCACACCACCTGTTTCTGGCAACTCCCTGCTGCCTTGCAGGTCGCACTTGGTTGTGCAAAGGCTAGAGAAGCTGACTCGAACAAACGCCGAGTGGTGCTGGGACGCTGCTTTGTACCCAAATTCCCAAGAATCTTCATTGAAGCCGACTCATCCTCCAGGAGGAGATAGTCGCACAAAAGTAAAGTAAGTCGCCGGTAGCATCGCGTTGCTAATATAGATGTCTGCGAACGGTTATTAGTACCAATAGGCTTTAGACGAAGAGAAATACTGATGTTAGCTCGTATGCGATTGTCGTAACACGTTTTAAGAATACCAAGCTTACCGTATTTCGCCTTATGCTTAGAGCCGTTTAGAAGCTGAGTGAAACGACCGGATGACCGATTCATAACGTGGCACGCCGGGATTAAAGGTTCACTGTGGCGCTAGGCTCAGTGAGACATGTTTGTTCACCTGGGTGGAGTCTAAAAGATCCCCCTAATAGTTGGTTAGAAACCTTACACGATATTCCTGCAAACCGAAGTAAGTGACCACAATATAATCTGATATGTGTATAACCATGTTTTATACTATATCATTGTACAACATTTAATTTTAAAAAAATAAAAAATTGCTTGCTGTGAAACTGTGAAAAACAAGTTGCTTTCACACACATTTCGCCCATCCACCTTTTCACGCGTATGCTTATCTACTTTGCCTGCTTCATATGGCCTGGAACTTCATCTGGCTTCAGACGTGTGCTGTATAGATGTTCTGCTTTACTTTCTTTTCCAGTTTGCGGGGAAATAGAACTTTATTTTGCGCAATCGCATTTCAAATCTCCAACCTGTAGCGCTCAATTTGCACATGGTTGGTCGATATTATTTCGCAATCGTGAGTAACGATGACGAGTGCCTTTTCGATTTTGAATATTCGGGAAAAATAACCGAATCCAAGGTAAATCCGCTTTGAATTTTCATTTTTATTTCCCAGGAACATCGGCATTTGAATCAGTTTATTGTACACGCAGCGTTGGACGTAATCGATGAACAGCAGTGGAGCACTACGAACAGTTTCTTGAAATGCATCGATCGGTTTAACGATTGGCATGTTTCAGCTTTTATTGCCCCAGGGCGTATCCTTTACCGAATTAAATTCTCTGAACTAATAGCATTATTCATAAATCTGCATCCGTGCACTAGGTCTGTGCCGCTCAGTTAAGGCCACTTATGTACTGTGCAGCTAATACCCTGTTAAATTGATTTGCTACCGGTGCTGAGCTGTATGCAGAAACACGATGGACCCTGGCTTTTATTTTCCCCGTATATCTTTTTAGATTCGTGTAACATGGCACTTTCTCAGCCCACATGTATTTTGTAACTATTCGGCAATTTACCTGGTCTCAGGCCTACGTTTACGTATATATATTATGTTAGAATTTCGATATGAAATGTTTCATGCTTTATTGAGTCATGTATTTATGTATGTATGTATGTTTGTATGTATCTATGTATATATGTATAAAATCACAAGCCCGATTCATACAAAGTCCCGCGCATTCATTGACTACACGTGAGCAAAGATACTGTTGAGTCGCACAGGTCTAGACAAATGTTAACGGACAGGAAAGTGGCACTTAGACTAGCGTGTTTTCACATGCGGCTCAGTACTTGTGGCAAAGCAATTTCGCACGATGATAGATGTGTAGTACAAAAGTACTGCTGGCTTTCACATCCGTGCACATTCTATGCCCTACATTAATTTAATCATTTTGGGTGCATGCAACTCTTGTACCCTCGTCAGCAAACGAGTATTCGTTTCTATCGCGTATAAACGCTGAACTAATATGCTGGATTGTTTTATACTCTCATTTTTACTAGGCGCTTACTACCGAACCGTCTTTGAAAACTAATCTCGGATGTCCTGACTTGATAAGACCGATTCGACCCCTGATTTTTGTTAAAAACTCCACGATATTTTCTAATATTTTCGACAAGTTCGCTTTATTTTTTTCAGTTGGATAACTTACACTTATCATGCTCTCACAACACATGTATTTTGTCAAGTCGAATTGAATCATAAGCGTGCTAGGTTTCGCAGTCATCTTCAACCATATATCGTAGAATCAGCTTTCCAGTCAAAGCATCGGTAAATGTAAATATCTGAATTCATCATCATCATGGCACGTCTAGAGCCACACAAAGTGCGAATATCTGAATCACCTCAACGCGTTCAAACGTGATGTTTCCTTCACCATCAACAATCTAAAGGCATCCGTTTCGTGCTTCTACACGACGAACAAAACGAAACTCGAATTCGCAACTTCTTCACCGATGTCTACGAATCTTATGTGAAGGTATGCGTATTGCTTTTCCATTCCTTCATTCCAACTGTAGCTCGCGTTGAATCCTTTTTTCGACCATACCAAACCGATTCCGTCACCAAGTTTCACGACCAAAGTTCAACGTTTGAGCACAAGGCATTTTGGATGAACGATGCATCGTTTCCTGTTCCTAAAATGACTCGTCTTTTTCTGTGATATCATCATGTTTTTTTACAATAGAACGTGTTTTGCAGTAGTTTTATTTCTTCTATTGGAATGTTTGTTTCACGATTGGTTGTGGAAAAATTTGTCTTCGTTGTGGATAACAAGTGTCTAGGTAAACTCGGTTAATAAAACAACTTTTTATTGTCGACCTCACGGAGATACATCATGCTCACATATACACACGCGACGTCCGTCCGCATCTCTTTCATCACTTCAAACGGTTAGAACTACAATTTTGTATGCTGCCAACATTTTGGTTATCCAGCGTTCTGATTTCTACTGTTTAGCTTAAGCTTATTGCCTCGCTTTCGATCCGCTTGGTTGTTGAACATTCTTTCTTCTCCCGGTCTTTTTCAAATGGTGTCCGGTTCGCAGTTTAGTGTAATATTGCTTCAAATAAGCCTTTCGATGTCATTTAAATCACGACCTTCGTGATATTTTGCCTCAACAACAGTTTCGAATCCTGAAACCCTCGCACCATGACTGTTTCAGTCCGAGAGCGTTTAATGAAACGCCCAAATTACTGTTTTTGAACGTAACGTCTTTATGTTAAACAATGTTCCACTGCGCTGCTTGAATCGATCGCATCTTGGGCTTTAGATATTTGAGCATCGGACCCGCGAATGTGATCGGTTTAACTTAAAACCAATCTCAATACCTCATACTCCACGGGATTTCCTTAGTGATTCTCATTTGTCCTTGCCACTCCAGAGACAGTTAACACTGTTTGAACAGCTGTGGGATCACTCTCCCTGTTTTATATGGCGTAACGTAAGCGTGAACTACAAACTAGCTAGTGATTAGGCTTAAGTTGACGGTACCTCGTTTCGCCCTATGGCACTTGGATTGCTAGTTTAAATCTACAGTATATTGCTGCCGGTGTAATACTGTCGCTGGTGATGGTACTCATGGGAATTGAGTGGTTTATAAATTTACCCGTCATTTAAGTGTCTTCTAGCACAAATTGTTTTGACAACTAGGCCTTAGTCGTCAGCTTTCCTTCATTACCTACTGCACTATTACGCTGCATGTGTCATCATCAATAGCATTACACCGGTTGCCAGTACCGAGTGCTTAACTGCCATACAACCTTGCACGGATGTGCAATCGTGCAGTACTTCTGTGCTGTGCGGCTAACATCGGGCTAAATTGATTGGCCACCGGTAGTAAGCTGCATGCTTAAACACGCTGGAGTCTCACTACCATTTCTATTTTTGTCTATTTCTTTTGTCATGTCTGTCTTGGCCTGGGCAACCTGACAGTATCTTAGCCCACGTGGAGTCTCTGACCATGCGGCACTTTGCCTGGATCAGGATTGTGCTTTCACATCACATCACATACAACTTTGACGTGGTAAAAATCCTAAAAGGATTAGTAAAGGTGGGATCTAAAATGCTATTAAATCGAGAACAGATTAAACACAGACACATCTCGAATTAAACATGCATTAAAACAAGTGTTGTGTGCTGAATCCATTCCCCGTTTCTCATAATCACAAATGCCGATCTGACAAACGTGTGGGTTACATCTTTGTTATCAGTGGCAGTGCTAACAAAATTCCAACTTCTGTTGCGCGTGTTTCTCATACTAATAAAACATCAAAAATATACCTGTGGTTATTACCTACATTCATGCAAAGATTCTTTTACTTACTTTACTTTTGTGCGATTATCTCCTCCTGGAGGATGAGTCGGCTTCGTTGACGTCACGGATTGCAGCCACCCAAGATTCTTTTGCCAGCGTACAAGTGTCGAACAGACAACGCGTTATCGAATCTCAAATCGAAGCAACTGAAGTGATCACTCGCATTATATATACACGCGTCTTCTGAAACCCGTGTTGTGATCAAAGCCACATGGGAATTTAGTGGTTACCTTTAGTTTCTACTGAGTAGTCTTTTTCAACGTTATAACCTAAAATCCGATTGCGGTTAGGTGCGCCACGCAACTCAAATATGTGTTTGCCTCCACACATAGTGTGTTAAAATGTCTGTGTGTTGTACTGCTTGGATCCCATCTAGATCCTCAATCCACCTTTTGAATTTCTGTCTAATGGTTGTCAAAAATCGTGTCAATCAGATATTCTCGTCACTCTTCTGGCAGTGTAACTTTACGTACTTATCAACTTTACCCGGTGATTTATTCCGTTTACTCTTTTCCAGCCTTTGAACAAATGTCTTCTCTCTCATGTATCGAAGATGCGACTCGTAGGTTTGAACATTTACGGTCGAAACAAGAAAAACAACGTGAAATACTGCAAAAAATTCTCGAAAACTTGGATCAATCCTATCCAGACCCACAGAACAATCAGAGCTTGCAATCATTCGATGAAATGGTTCTGCGTAAAAGAATTGTTCTGTAAGTTTCTTTTTGTTATGCCGTCAAATGGAGCATACATCGGTAGCAAGTAACACGTTACGGGTATAGTGAGTTGGAGAAACCAAGTGGCCAGGTGTCAACCCCGGATTAAAAGAAGACGATGAATCATAAGCATGTCTCACCCCAACTTGTTTCAGATTGTATCGAATACTTGTAGTTTCAAGGCTCACTGAACCTATTCTTACTGTTTCCACCTGATGACATCAAACAGCCAAAAACCGGTAGTGGAGTGTAATTTCTGGGGATGTGAGCAACACTTCACTTTTGTAGTTCAGAGTTATTCTCCCGGCCTGATGACGTTTTGTCACCACCACACTAGATGATATCGTAAGCGTGACTTATTTCAAAACGAACTTGGCGATGCGGCTTGCTGCGTGTCATTTCATCTTCTGTGATTGGCTGTGCTTCTCATCTGTTCTAACTGGTCCGTAACCACCATACAATTGAATGTGCTCTCCGATTGATAGTGGCGTTAATTACCACGCTTTGCGAAAACTCTCGAATGCAACTAGTTCTGCCCCTGGCTATGATTTCTGTTCAATTTTAATTACCTTTATGTCCTTGTTGATCCACATCTACCGAGGTTTATGATTTCTGATCATATGGTCGTATACCCCGTTTGGATTCATTTATCATTGGTTTAACCTTCTTTCGGTCTGTCCGATATAATATTTCTCACGATCAACGCAGAGAATTTGGTTTAAACGTTATTTCTCCCTCAGGAACCGCATCATTGATGTTGATTGTGTGTGTGTGAAAGCACACGCCTGATCCAGGCAAAGTGCCGCACAGTCAGAGACTGCACGTGAGCTAAGATACTGTCAGGTTGCCCAGGCCTACACAGATATGAGAATAAAAATAAAAAATAAATGTAGTAGTCTCCATCCGTGTTTCAGCATGCAGTTCACGACATATGGCCAATCAATTTAGCGCGATGTTATCCGCACAGCACAGAAATACTGCACGAATTGCAACATCCGTACACTTTGATGTTGACTAGTTGACTGCTGCTTATGTACGTTTGTGCGCTACATAAATTCCAATAGCGGGTAAGATTCTTGTGGTAATCTCCGAGAAAGAAGGTCTGAATTTTGTGTTTGGTCCCCGCGCGGTTCGATTGTTAAATCATCAATGCCAAACAGCTTAACAGTTGGTTTTTGTTTGAACTTGTATGCATTCTGCTTGCAGCTGGTCCATCGTCTGCTTGCAAGCTTCTGGTTTTAATTCGGGTTGTGATGTTTCTTCAACTCGTTCGTTCAGTTTATCATGTACCAGGTTGTGCGACAGCGCAATAACTGGGCTTTGTTTTTTGGCTACATTGAACATTATCTTAAATGATCTTCATCGCTATATTCTTAACCCTCTTTACCTTAACCTAAGTAGTCAGGCAGTTTTCAGATTACGCATGGTATTCCAGTCTTTCCCACAATGTCTGATTCCAGGCTTCAGATTTGACACAGCATACTTGGAAAACTGGGATATAAGTGGTAAGGGATGGGGATGTGAGCAACACATTACTTTGGGATATAATTGGTTACTGCTTTCGTTTCGCCACAAATGTGCTACATCATGCTCGCTGAATAGAAGTCAATCATTAGCCAACAGTCCTCACAGAAGATGTTTCATTCACGATTACCGTTCCCCTTTTAATATGCGATGTAAGTTCTCGTTAAAGTTGTGCGGCACGAAACCTTAGAATGGGAATCGCGTTGTGGTCAAAACGTAACATGGCATAGGCTGCTAAAAACCCTTACCGGTAGCCTTTCCAAAGTCGGTGAAACACGTCTTCCTGGGTGAGGTCTCCGTGATCAGATATGACAGTGGTTAGTTACGCTTCAGAATATGCCCCGAAACCGTGTTCGATGGCGGTTATGCACTAAGCGTCTTCTGGCAACGTTTGCTTAACCTTGTATGTTGTCAAGCGGAGTGACGAGAAAAGCGTGTTATGATGCATGACAGTGAAAGCCGCAAGGAAGCTGCCATGCTGATGTCACTCTACTCGTTCACGAAACTTGTTTGAATGCATGTTCCATTCGAGGTGTAGGCACCTCCTCCTAGTTTTTGTGTTTACTCTTCTATAGATTCCGTAGCTGTTTAGATTCCACCCTTCCCCTTCTTTAAAAAATCCATGTTTGTGGGGTAGTTAAGCAATCGGTATACGCGTCTGTTGTAATGCTTTCCCGGATGACGATGATGATGCTTTCGTTTGTCGTACGTACACGACACCAACGCCGTGCAAGCACCGCTGATCAACCGACTATTTTTGATCGATTTGGACGAGAGATTGTTGCTCTCGAATAGGACCGTTTGGTCACGTGAAACGGTATTGGGCACAGGATCGCCATGCGCTTGCGGTGTATATTCATTGTCTACATCGATCAAACGGGCCAACGACTTGATAACAGTCTATTTCTGCGTAGATTAATTTTGGTTGGCCAACAGTAGTGAGCTGCATGCTGAAACATGCTGGAATCTCACTTCCATTTCCCTCCTCATATCTGTCTAGGCCTGGGCAACCTGAGAGTATCTTAGCCCACGTGCAGTCTCTGACTTTGCTTGGATCATGCTTTTGCTTTCATGGCATCCTACTATACCAGATTTTTTCTACGTTAGCCAGGTCTGTTGAAATAGGTCATAGCGTTTATTATTTTCGATTTTCACAGACCGGTCATCCCTCGTCTTAAAGCTCCGATTTTACGAGCACGCTTGAAGAGAAAACTCCGTACCTTGCTCGCGGAGCATCTCAAGCATGATACACACAACCATGCGAAACGGAATACCGCCCTTAATGGAACGTTTGACACGAAGGGGTCCAGTGGTTCGTTTCGCAAAGACGATTCTGAACGACCGGATGACGCGTTAAAATTCTACTCCGGTTCTGCTACCTTTCTCAAGGTATGTTTTTTTCTTTCTCAAATTTCAACCTTGCTCATGTTTGAGTTAGATTTGTGTTTTTGGTAATCAGTCGCGATGAGACTGGACCTTAACGTGGTGCGATGGTTTGTGTATCTCAATGACCCATTGAGCTATACTTGGCGGTCTATTTTGGCGCCAGCAGAGCTATGCATAACAGGAAGGTCGATAGATAGAGCTGAGGCAAACTCAGTCTCAAACCCTTGTGGTTGAAGCTTTGTAGCCAAAGGCTTCGTGTGGGGTCCCTAAGTTAATCCCTTACTTCGACCAGGGGAACTGGATATTATCCATCAACTATTGAAATACAGGTAAAATGACATCCATGCTCTAACGTTCTCTGCTCACAGTGCTTTCAATGATCTCACTCTACATGCAAACTTTTTATAACCGTTTTACGTTATTTTAGTTCTCTGGGTAACCCTGAGAGAAATACAGCTTATTCATCAATGTTTCCAAATTTAGCCGCTCCTAATGTTTTGCCTGCTTCAAAAACCTTGAAAGCTTTCTTCCGCCTGCGCGTTTAAGTTTCGGACTTTAGCTAGCATCAGAAAACAGGCAGCCTTGGCTCGCACACTTGACAGCCTGAATATCGATGTATGCTGTTTGCCGGAAACACGCATGCATAATTCTAGCTCCGTCACGCGATTGTCTAATCATTCAAATTTACGCAAGTCACACTATCATGGCATTGCCATGGTATATGGTAAGGCCGGTGTCGGAATCGTTTTGAGTAAGAGAGCTGAGGTCACAATGTTAGACTGGATCCCAGTCGACAGTTTCCTTTTGCAGTAAAATTACAGGGTTCGTGCAAGAAAGGCCGATTTCCCCATGAATCCCGCAACCTGTTTGTGGTTGATGCCTATGAACCGATTAATTGTAGCTATGAACTTGACAAGGATGAGTTTTATGGAAGATTACGATAACTCATTAGACTTGCATTGAGAACTGACATCGCTGTCTTCGCTAGAGATATGAACGCACGTGTAGGCCGTCTATCTTTTTGAACGAGCATTTCGTGGGTGGACGGTTTGGTCTCGATTGTCATCGTAATGACAACGGCGAAAGATTGCTTAGCTTGTGCTCAGATCACTGAGTCTACGTTGCCAGCACCTGCTCTACCGGGAAATCTCCATCGGTTTCCTTGCTCACGTAAACTGACCATATTGCTATCAGCTACTTGTGGCGAAGGAGTGTGCTAGATTGCTGATCATCCTGGGGAACCTGTCTAGAGTCAGATCAGCATTAATCTTGGTTAAGCTCGATGCGTTTTGTTAGTCAGCGTAGAAACGTCGCAAGGAAGCTGGATGTTGCCAGAGTTGATGATCTCGCGGTTCTCAAAAGGTTTCATGCCATTTTGTGTTTGCATCTTTCTGGAGTTTCTAAAGATGAACAATGGAGTGGGATACCAACCTTCTTGGTCTGACTTCCCGTGTAGCTCAACACTGGGCTTCTGTGAATTTTCTCCAACTAATGGACCAACATCGGTTGCTGTCTGTTGATCGCATACATGATGCGTCACGAAGGCTTATTAAACGTAAACTGGTTGCCAGTTTGGGAACCGACCGGCAAAATTGGTTGAGTTGTAAAGCCACGGAAAAGGAATCTGCGGCAGCTGTAGGCAATTTCAGAAAGTTGTTCCATCTCATCAGAACTACTGGAAGCAGGCAACTAGGCATGAATCCATGCAAAGTGCCTCATAGACATAGACCGCATGTGGTTTGAGATACTGTCAGATTGCACAAAACCAGACAGATGTAAATCAAAAGTGGCATTGAGACTCCAGCGCGTTTCCGCGTGTAGCTTAGCATCTTTAATAAATCAGTGTAGCACAGAAGTACTGTACGAACGCGCTGGAGTCTCACCGTCTTTATTCCTGTTTTGTGTGTGTCCAGACCTGGGCACACTGAGAGTATTTCGACCCATATGTGGTGTGCGCCAGGCGTGTATGTATTCTACAGTCCGATTCCTTGCTCCTCGTTTGGTTGCTATTCTTTTTCCCCGCCAGTCATCCTGGTTATATTGCGCTTGTTCCTCAGCGCTGGTCATCCTTTTTTAATTCGATTTCCTAATGAACTGGTTGTATATGTATGTTCCATTCGAGGTGTAGGCACCTCTTCCCAGTTTGTTTGTGCTTACTCTTCTATAGAAGCCGTAGCAATTTAAGTCCCACCCTTCCCCATCTTTTTAGGATTTTACTTTTTCATGGTTGTGTGGCAGTTAAGCATTCGGTACGTGCTACCGGTGTAATGCTGGCCGTGATGATGAACTGGTTGTGTGTGTGAACCTGTAAGTCACTGTGTGCTAACGCTATCACGACCAACCATTTCAATCACATGTATATGGTATGGTATGAAAGCACAAGCCTGATCCAGGCAAAGTGCCGCACAGTCAGAGACTGCACGTGAGCTAAGTTACTGTCAGGTTGCCCAGGCCTAAACAGAGGTGGACAGATATGAGAAATAGAGAATAAAGATGGCACTGCTCGGCTAAGTGTTGCTCCAATGTGTAGTACTTGCGCACTGTACTGGTAACCACGCGCTGAATTACTTGCTACCATCAATGAGTTACACGCGGGATTGTGCTGCAGTCTCCGTGCCACTATTCGCCTCGTCCTTTAACTGTGCGCTAATTTTTCTACTCCCAGGTTTGTGCTTTGATACATCTTTATCATCATTGACAGCATTAGCCCGGCAAGTGCCTAACTGTCATACAACCATGATGTAGTAAAATATTCGAAAAGATATGGGGAGAGTGGGACGTAAAAAGCTACAGAACCGATAAAAGATTAGACACATGCGCACTGGGATGAGGTGCCTACACCTGGAATCAAACATGCATTCAAGCAAGTGCTACGAACGAGCAGAGCGACATCAGCATGACAGTTTCGTTGCGGCTTTCACTGTCACGCATCGTAACAAGCTTTCTTCGCCAGTTCAATTGACAACAGACAAGATTAGTCAAACACTCCAAGAAAAGATGTCTACAACAAGACCGCCACTGAACACGATTTTGGGTAACATCGCCAAGTGTAAGAAGACACTATGAATTCTCATCTTTTGAATCCCAACCTGGGATACGGGTCGTACTAACGGCAGATAGTTTGTGACAGTGAAAACCCTCATCTGCTTGATCCTGGATCAGGCTTCGAAAGCATTGAGAATCAAAATAGCAGCATCACGAAAACTGCGAGCGAAAACAAGGAGTAGAGCGACATCAGCATGACCGCTTCCTTGCTGCTTTCACTGTGACGCATCATAACAAGCTTGCTCGCCACATCACTTGACAACAGACACGATTAATGAAACACTTGAAGAAGATGTCTACAACAAGACCGCCACTGGACACGATTTTGGGCAACATCGCTAAGGGTAGGAAGCCACTGCGAATTTTCATCTTTTGAATCCCAACCTGGGAGACGGATGGCACCAACCGCAGCTAGTTTAACAGTCGAAGCTTTCATCCAGTTGAGCTAAGTCAGAGTCTGGCCACCCTTACAACGACACCATTCCGAGTTAGGAGTAGCAAACAAAACCGCGTTAGAAAAACGATGATTTCCCATTCGCAATACGTGGCCTAACCAGCGAAGTCTATACACGTTAAATTGTTTTTTCGATGTCAACGTCGCTGCAAAAGATTCTATTACGGATAGTTGCGTTACATATTCTTCTTTTTTCAATGTCCAGGTTTTACATCCGTACAGTAAAACCGCGCGTAATGTAGCCTCATGTAGTCTACCTTGAGCTTAAGAGACCTGTTTGACGCCATAGATGATCTAAGTTACGATAAGCTACGGTAGTTCTGGAAATGCGTTGCGAGTAATGCAACTACCCAAATAGGTAAAACAGCCTACAGTCGCAAGTTCTTCATTATTAATGCTGGGTGCTTTTTCGATCGGATAAATATCTTATAACAGAACTTTGCACTTGAGGGGTGCAAACCGCATACCGAAGGATCGTATGATACTACATAGTCGGTCTAAAGTAGACTGAGCGTCCTCATAGGAATCTAAGAGCCCACGTGCAGTCTCTGACTGTACGGCACTTTGCCTGGATCAGACTTGTGCTTTCATTCATACATACTAAGAGCAAAACTACATCGTAGGCATAATCTAAATCAAAAAGTTTCTTATCGCGACCAATCTGAATGCCCGGTGTTGGTACGCCTGCATTACCTCTATACATTATAGCGTCAATTACAATATTGAGCAATAATGGATAAATTGCACACCAGTAACCGTAGAAAATTTGGCGGACAGGCTAGCGCGACTAGAAATATAGGAATAAAGCCCCAGAAATATGTTAGCGTACTTTTGTGGGACACTGAGTAATACGACAATAAATAATGCGTTCCTACCGGCCGAATCAAATGCACTCTTAAAATCAAGAAAGATCGCAACAATAGACTGCCTATGTTCATTGCGATATTCTAGGGCTTGCCGAAGAGTGAATATGTGATCGACACCTTTTCTACCGCGACGAAATCCTGCTTTATCGTCACGAATCTGTGATTCTCTGTGTAATGTGAGGCGCCGAAGACATACTGAAGCAAGAAGTCGAGTAATGACGGACGTGAGGCTTATTCCCATGCGATTGGAGCAAGAAGTACTTACACTTTTTGAAAATTATGTATGATTATGGATTCTCCCCAAAACCGGGGAATAGTTTCCATGTCCCATACTATACGAAAAAGGTTGGCTCATCATCATCATCATCAAAGACGGCATTACACCGGTAGCACGTACCGAATGATTAACTGCCACACAACCATGAAAAAGTAAAATCCTAAAAGATTGGGAAGGGTGGGACTTAAATTGCTACGGCTTCTATAGAAGAGTAAGCACAAACAATCTGGGAAGTGGTGCCTACACCTCGAATGGAACATGCATTCAAACAAGTTTCGTGAACGAGTAGAGTTAACTACAGTGCTTAATAGAATATCGCAACCCTCCTTGAACGTTTTTGTATCCCACCCTTGCACACACATGTGTTTCGGATTGTGTGGTTGTGTGGCTGCACTTAACCACTGGTTCCTTGCTCCCTGTGTAACATTGTCCCTGATAATGACATTTTGCAATTGCGCGAGCTTCTATCCTGTTTCGTTGATATCTTTGTAGGGAACCCAAAGCGCGAACCCACACAATGATTATTCTCAACATTTCGTCGACACTGGCGAACGTCCACAAAACTTCATCCGCGATACAGGTTTGCCCGCTCACTTCCCGAATTGATATCAATTGTTGTGCGCTTGTTACAATCCCCTTCCCCTGTTTTTTCACATTCCAGGCCTTCAAAACCGTTTTGAAGAATATCCCAAGCTCCGCGATCTCATCCGTTTGAAGGACGAGCTCATTCAGACTCGAAGCTTTCCTCCGATGTATCTGCGTGCGGATTTGAGCTCGTTCGATTTGACCGAGTTGCAGTGCAAGTTTGACGTGGTTCTGATTGAACCACCGCTGGAAGAGTATCATCGAATGAATGGCACGCATTTCGACCGCTATTGGACATGGGATGAGGTTAGTTGTGTTTGTTTGTTTGGTCACGTTCACTTCAGTCGCTAGTGCACTGTTTTTACACTTGGTTGATACATGAATCAAATCACAAACCTGATCCAAGCGAAGTTGTTGTTGACCTCCTTCAGTCGACCTCGGCCATTAATGTACGTCACTGGCATCTGTCTAGGCCTGGGCAACTTGACAGTATTTTATCTCATGTGCAGTCTTTGAGTGTGCGGTATTTTGCTTGGATCAGACGTGTGCTTTCATACATACATTCATACATACATACATACATTCGTACATACATACATACATACATGCATACATACATACATATATACATACATACATACATACAT
>JACCGJ010015301.1:0-20287 GCA_013407085.1 Atriophallophorus winterbourni | reverse complement strand
TACTCAGGGCTAATTTATCTACCCGTCGAACCACTCCATCCGGAGCAAGCAATTGCTGAGTACTGCAGACATAGTCGAACTCAAGATGAGGATCTAGGTAAACAGGGTTCAGTAGGTCCATCTTTATTACCTCCGAGTGAGCTATCGCCACATTCAGTTAATGGAGCAATTGTTGGTGTATTTTTCATTTCCTTTTTGTCTTGAGCAACATTTATTTCTGGTCGAATTGCGCTGGCAAGTGTATCTACCAAAAGCGGTTTAAATGTTTCCTCAAGTTTTCGATAGCAGTTTTCCAAATCTCTATTAGGGATTCCAGCTTTGCCTCATGGGGAGGATTTGCAATCGTGTCGCTAGGCTGTTTACTTCGACATACTCAACATACGTAGCAAACACCGGGTAAATCAACGTTGTTAATAAAAGATATCACTTCATGCGTTAGGACTTTATCACATTTGGTAGGTATTTTAGCTAAACAGCCAAAACATTTAACTACGTTGGATCTGGCACTTACCCCTTTGTTACACATTTGACACACATCACGTGCTGCCTTCTTTATTTGTGTCATCGAGGTCATCCTTCGAGTCATTGTTACAATCCAACGAGTGATGAGTCAGTGCATTTAGCGGTGCAGTTGTTTATCGATCGGTAGTTCACTGGTGGAGTGAATGCGTTGGATCGGATTGATGCGATCCAAGCGGTAAAATACGAACGAGTTGGATAAAAGTGCTGCGGTTGAACGAGTTTTGATCGGATAGTATTGAAAAAACTATCAATCAATTCGAAATGATGTGATGCTCGCAACAGTATTCGAACAGGAAAAATATTCTGAATCGCGTCGGGAAATTTACGTTAAAATTTGAAAATTTGGATTTTCAAGAATTCAACTTGCTCGAAGTTGAAACTGGTATACTCCGAAAGAGCAATATAAGACGAGTTCAAGGATATATGAACCGTTCAGATACAAATATATGCGTCCACACAGCATGTCAAAACTTGGTCAAAACTTGCTATCAAATAGGCTTACTTTGGACTCGCTAACGTTCGTACATATCACGCTCGATGCCTATGTGGAGTTCTTTTTGCGTACCGAAAAGTCAGATTTTTTCGAGTTCAAAACATTCGGTGCTTGATTTTGTGATTCGGGTACAGCAGTTTTGGAGTGTACAACTGAGGTTGACCGCAACAGCATATCTCTGCAAGAATGTCCTAATTCGTGGTCGTTTTAACTGGTTCCAAAACTGGTATAACACTGTTTTTTTTCTGTTTTGGCACACGAATAGCCACCGTTTCAGATTCCTTCAATGGTGGTTCCGTAATCGTTGTATTGATATGATGGTTTACATCAGTGATAACTTGCGTACTCGCATGATGTACCAATATTTCCTCCACACGTCGAAGGCCCAACTCCAAACCGGCCATTCTATTTTCTATTTTGGATCCAAAAGTATCGTTATAGTGCAATGATTTAGCTCTGCAACGAACACAGACATAGCATGCACCTGGAACCATTTCATTATTTAATAATGCTATCGAGTCAGGGGCTAAAGTACGGTCGCATTTACCATGGATTTTACCCATACACAGAAAACACGTTATTACTTTACGCGCCATGGGACTCACCGGTTGTTCGCATGCTTTGCACGTGACTTCGGGACAATTCTGCGTGTCGGGATTCGTCCAATCAGCTGGGCCGGCCGTGACCATTGTTGCGTTCGCCGTGTCCAGGCCCTTGGCAATGAGGTCAAGTTAGTTCGGTGTCGCTGCCACAGTTTGATCGATCGATTTTTTGTTCGTATGTTGGATCTCGTGATGCGGTCAATCATGTTAGTAGCCTGAAGTGGGTTGTTCGGCTGTGTGACGGGTTTTTGGTCGACGGGTCGAAGTGGCTGTTTTGGAACCCGTGATTTCGTCATGTATCAATTAATCCACTATAATTCTTTAACCACACAAGTTAGAACACAGAAAGAAGTAACAAAATGCGTAGCTCGACGTGATCTTTGCAATGATAACAAAAACTAAAATTCTTAAATATTTCCAAGCACGATATAAGGGATGCACACCTACATTACTCTTATTACATTATTACAGAAGCGTAAACATTTCCATCTAGGTGATTGCAATTTTCAGATATCTTTAATTATTGACACGACATACAGTATTCTCTCGTCGGTACTCAATTTTGTGAATATATGAAAACTTCGTCTGTTTAGACATGTTTCAAATGTTGAACAAGATCTTTAGTTGACAGATTATTAACGTGTATGGCATTGTGAATTATTATTTGAGTTTGCGATTTACTTATTCCAAGAGAGTTTCGTTGATTGCGAATACTGGATTTGTGTAAAAGTGACTGAAAATTGTTTTGAGAAATATTACGAATCTACAAATATCCAAGTTCATATGAAACACTGAATCGTATTTGTTATTTGACACGTGGAATGATTTCTCCTGTTCGTTTAATTTCTAACCATGGTAAATTATCAAACGGTCCTTATCGTACGTCTACTTTTCGTCCGGAATCATTTTCAAAGATTGGCGCGGGCCAATTTGTTTAAGATCTGGATCTCTCAATCTTTCGTTCTTATATCGCTGAGATTTAAAAGTCGCCCTGCGAGGTGCACTTCTCTGACCCGTTTAACAATACATGATGGCGATTTCCGCGTACCTACTGTCGTATTCATAATAAACAGTTTATTGTATGCAAAAAGATATATATTTGTTTGGTTTTCCGTCACAACACACCCCACGACCAGTTTCGTGCTCTTTGCACTCATCAGGCAGGAACAGTAAGATCAGAATCCGCATGCGCTTGATTAATCTGAATTATTAGCTGGGAAATATATGAAACAAAACAATCGAGGATTTATGTTTAAAAAGAAACTACTTTAACACACCACAGTAGTACCTTATGAATGAAAATGTGAAAAATATTATTTTATTTAGCCCGAGAGCATTTATTCAAAGAAAGGATGTATATTGGACAAAATGATTTAACCGTTAGAATTACATGTTATTCATCGTAAACTTGGATGACATGTCATTACAACACCGAGCATACATCCATGACCATTAATTGAATAAGCAGCTACATGCGCATTCAATCATTAGCTGTTTCGTAACGTGTTACCTCTTTTAGGCTGTCATCAATAATATTAAACAAATGATGATGAAGAAGAAGAAGGAGGAGATGATGATGATGACGATGCGGATGATGATGATGAAGATGATTCAAGGTAATTCAAGATTTTTCAATGGTCTAAAAAGCAACAAGCGTAACAACAACCATAAAATGGTAAAAATTGAAAACGTGTATAAACAATATAAGGACATAGATTAAACAGTATATAAGTGTTCTGGAAACGAATAACGCAATAAAAATTCGTCTAATTTCGTTTTAATGTCATGCAAGCTAGTGGCGTGAGCAACAGTTAAAGGTAAACTGTTCCAAGTAAAACAGACACGGACAGAGTAAAAATAACTTCTACAGTTCAGGCGGGAATGGGGTACGACAAACACATATTCATGGGTCCGATAATTCCTCGTATCTCTTCGCGTGAATAAATCTTGTAAATGATGGTTCGGGGTATGGAGTGTTTTGTAAATTAAGATTAGGTCTTCTCTGATTCGTCGATAGGGAAAATCGAACAGATTCATTTGAGCTATCCTTTCTTTATATGGTTTGTTTCGGATGCTGAGAACTAGTTTCGTTGAGCGGTGATAGATTCGCTGCATAATTTCCACATCCCTCATGAACCACGGAGACCATGACTGCAAACCATATTCGATGACTGGTCTCAAGTATGTATTCATGATCTTTGGGAATACCTTGGGCGAAAATTTCCCAAATACACCTTTGAGTAGATTTAGTACACGTGTTGCTTTTTAGAAGGCACTGTTAGTTCGAAGTGATGTTTTTAATCTGGAGCATATCCAGACACCCAAATCTTTTTCTTCACTGCAATTTTCAAGGACATGCGAACCTATGTGATATGTGAACTCTACTCGATTCCCCACATTCATGATCCTGCATTTGTTGAAGTTAAACGGCAGTTTGTTGTTCAGCGACCAGCTGTGAAGCGTATCATGATCCTTTTGTGATAGCAGACAGTCTTCTTGACTGCGAATGCTGCGCCCAATCTTTATGTCGTTCGCATATAACGAAATCCTACATCGAACAATTTCCGGTACTTCATTGACATTAACCAGAAACAGGATCGGACCAAGGACTGAACCTTGAGGAACTCCGATGTTTGCTGAGATTGGTTTGGATAATGCACCATCAACACGTACCTCGTTAGTGCGATCTGTTAGATAGTCATTTAGCTAACTGAACAGTTATACCAAGCCTTTTCGGCAAGGTCGGCAACTGAAGGTTTTTTGCTTGCAGGGATGCTTGATCGTTTTGGGGTTGTACCATTGTAATAAAGTGATCAATCGTATCGGCTGAAACTGCTTCTGACACGTCAACAACTGATTGACTTCGTAGTGTTTCTGTTGAACTTAGTGGTGCATCTATTTTTCCAATATGGTGTTTCGATGCACCTAGTCTAATTTCTCGCGGGATTATTTTGCGCCTATTTTCCCAACGAGTTTTGCCCGTTTTCAACATATCACTACGCAAAAACCTTATTTTAAGGAGCTCAGGACTGATGCCCTTATAATTCGTAGATTTGGGGATGCTCAATGTGTCCGTCACAGCTACATCATGCAAACCAAGTATATCACTAAGGAATCTCCATTGTAACTGATCGTGTTTGCGCTGCACCGCTTTATCAGTTGCTTCATCCGCTTCTGATGATGATGATGATGATGATGATGACGGTGATTATGATGACGATGATGATGATGAAGAAATGATGTGGATGATAACGATGATGATGATAATGATGTTGATGATGATGATAACGATGAAGATGATGATGATTATGGTGATATAGATAATGATGATGATTATGATGATGATGTTTATGAGGCTGAGGATTATAAAGATAATGATGATGGTGATGATGATGATGATGATAATGATGATAGAGATTTTCATGATGATGATGCTGATGCTGAAGTTGATGATGCTTATGACGATAACGATAATGATTATTCAAGGAAATTCAAGATTTTTAATGGTCTTAAAAGCAACAAGCTTAACAACAACCATACGATGGTAAAAATTCAAATTTAAGTGATTAAACAATGTAAGTAAATAGAATAAACAGTATACTAGGGTTTCGGGAACGAATAATGCAATAAAAAATAGTCTAATTTCGTTTTAAACTCATGTAAGCTAGTGGCGTGAGCAATGGTTGAAGGTAAACTGTTCCAAGTAAGACAGACACGGACAGAGTAAACATACCTTCTACAGTTTAGGCGGGAATGGGGTACGACCAGCACATATACATGTGTCCGATAATTTCTCTTATCCCTTAGCGTAAATAAATCCTAATGAAGGTGATGATGATGATGATGATTTATTCATAGATTTATTCATAGATTATATGCAGGTAAAAAGCTATGCTTTACAAGACCCACAAAAGTGTACATCGGGTCGGACGGTGAAAAATATCAAAATATTGTTAGATATGATAGTAATAAAGATAATGATAATAATTATGTTGGGAAGATGCCGTTGATGCGAATACTAGCGTGAGTGGTGATAACAATTATGATCATCATGGTGATAATGATGATGATGACGATCAAGACGATGCCTCTGCTGCATCTACTGATGATGATGTTACACACAGGTGCCATGCGGTCGCATAAATCTGTGCTCTCATACATTTGGATTTATTTCCTCTTTTGCCCTTCTGAACACAACGGTTCACATATCGTTGAACTCGTCTCAATTTACTTTACTGGATTAATGTAGTTTCAAGTTTGCGCAAGTTGAATCCTTGAAAATCAAAATTTTCATATTATAACCCAAATTACCAACGCGTGTAACAGATCCGACACTTTGGAATACAGTTTCTGTTCAAATAACCTCAAGAAGAGCAAATCACTCCAAATCGAGCGATATTCTTTTGAAATCTGTGAGATCGAAATTCGTGAAATCGCAACAGTTTTATCCTACCTCGTTGGCTTTTCATCGCTTGGATCACTTAACTCCGATCCAACGCATTCACTCTACCGCTAGTTATCGGTCGATCAATAAATGCACTGATTCACCCCTCACCGGATTGAAACAAAAACACGCAGGCTGACCCCGAAAACCCAGACAAAGAAGGCTGCATGTGATGTATGACAAATATGCAACAATGGGGTAAGCGCCAGATCTCATGTCGTCAAATCTTTCGGCTGCCTGAGCAAAATACATGTCAATTGTGATGAAGCAGAGGAAGTGGCATCGATTATCAACAACATGGATTTTCCTAGTGTCTGTTACATATGCACTTCATGTCGAAGCATACAGTCTAGCGACAATCCACACAACGCTGCATATGAGGCAAGGCTTGAGCCTCGGTTAGAAATTTTAGAAAATAATTATCAATTAATAGAGGAAAGGCTTAAAACACTCCTGATGGATAAAATTGCCCCAGCGATTCAACCCGAATCAGATGATTCAAAGTAATTCAAAGTAATTCAAAGTTTTAATGGTCCAAAAAGTAAATACTTTACAGTAACCACAGATTAAAAATATAGGGAATTCATAAAAACAACACAAATGTTTTATACACATGGAAAGTCAGCACGTGTATTCAGGTGCAAGGTTGGGTTTGGTAAAAATGTACTTGTCAAGTTCAGCCTTGAACATTTTCAGGCTTGTTGCGCAAATGATACGTGGGGGCAGGGAGTTCCATGGAAAACAGACTCTGACAGCAAAGGAAAACCTTCGACAATTTGATCTTGAGTGTGGAATAATTAACTTGTATCCTTGCGGTCTGCTACCACGTGCTTCTTGCCGATGAAACAGGTGTTCCAGTGGGTGATCCACTATATGCAAAATGTTGAAAAGCATGATCAAGTCACCCCTGAGACGACGGTACGAAAAGTCAAACAGGTTTAGTGTTGCAATCCGCTCCTTGTATGGCCTGTTGTGTAGCACGGTCATCAGTTTTGCAGCGCGGTGGTATACCCGTTGCAGCAAGGTCATGTCCTTTTTGTAACCATGGGGACCATGCTTGAACAGCATACTCCATTGTTGATCTGATATAGGTGTTAATTATACGTGGGAGTATCTGCTTTGAGAAACGAGCAAAGATCCTTCTGAGCAATGCGAAGATTTGGCAAGACTTTTTGTATACAACAGAACAGTGCTGTGAAGACTTCAGGTGACTGCTAATCAACACGCCCAGGTTTTTCTCTTCAGTAACCCATGAAAGTTGCTGAGATCCCAGAGAGTATGTGAATTCGAAGATTTACTGACGTTCAACATTTTACATTTTTGGATGTTGAATGGTAAGCAGTTCCGCAAGGACCAATTACGAAGTGCTTCGAGATCTTTTCGGAGAATTTGGTAATCTTCTATGGTGCGTATGCGAGTCCAGACTTTGATGTCATCCGCAAATAAAATGATTTTTCTGCGTACGATTTCGGGTATATCATTCGCGTACACGAGGAAGAGTATTGGCCCCAAGACTGAGCCTTGAGGTACGCCACTTGTAACTTCTACTGGGCTGGATAGTGCCCCATCAACTCTAACCCTTATAACTCTACCAGTCAAGTAATCCTTTATCCAGGCCAATAGTCTGCCGCATACCCCGAGCTGCTCCAATTTTTGTAGCAGTATGCTGTGGTTAACACGATCAAAAGCTTTAGACATGTCCAAGCAACACGCATGGATAGGGCATCCATCGTCCACGGCTCGAGTCCAATTATCAAGAGTTATGAGAAGATTGGTGAGACAGGAGTGTCTTGTCCTGAATCCGTGCTGTGCGATGGAAAGAAGCTTATCTTGTTCCAAGTGTTTGATAAGTTCGTCGGCCACAAGTCGTTCGAGAACTTTAGAGACCACTGGCAACAACGTGACTGGTCTGTAGTTAGACGCATCAGATCGGAATCCCTCCTTTGTATATCGGAGTGATTAGTCCACATTTCCAGTCATTAGCAACCGTGCTACAACTCAAGGACAGGTTGAAAAGGTCAGAGAGTGGTGAGAATAGAGCATGGGCGCATTGCTTTAGGATGAATGGTGTTATTTCATCAGCACCTGGGGATTTTTTTGTATTTAACCAGCGTAGCTTTACCAGGACACTCTCGGGTTTCACAACGATTTCGTGTATTGTATTCTGCGACCTGAATGCAGGTAAATCGTAAGATACGCGCTCGTTAGGGTAGAACACTCTAGAGTAAAATTGAGCGAGTTCGTTAGCGGCTTCGAGAGCTGTGGATGTAGTTCCAGTTGTAGTAAGTAAATCGGAAACACCTGGCTTTACCCTGGCCTTTCTGTTCACGATCTGGAAGAGGAGCTTCGGATTTCGTTCAATTTTATCCATCAGATTCATTTGATACTTTTCTTTATCCTACTGGACAAGTTTAGTAACTTTGTTTCTCAACAAACGGTAAGATTCCCAAGATTCAGGTGTTGAATGCAGTATGTGGCTTCTCCACGCACAGTTTCTCACCTTTATCCATTTCCGTGTTCGACTCCGGATCACGAATTTCAATCCTTTTTCAGTTGTTTTGAAACATATTCTGAGTGGAGTTCTATTTTTCGGTTGATTTTCTGAAGTATCGATGACCAGCATTGTTGGACATCAGTGCTAATCGGTGCCCAGTCGGTGACTTCTTGAAGAGACATTGATAATGCAACCGTATCGATTTTTCTTATCAACTTCTGAGCATCACTTGCTCTTATCGCTTCAGATATATAGTCGAAACAATGACTACATGATCACTCTTTCCATGAGGTGCTTCATAACGGATATCCTCGATGTCATTTTCCTCGCTAGTCAAAACAAGATCGAGAATGGACGGTGTGTTTGTGCCTCTGAAGCGAGTGCTGCTTGAGATGTGGTTGAATAAAGGAATTTCGTTGAACATTTTGTAGAATAGATGATCAAGAGAGTTCACCGGTGGAATCTCGCTTTTTAGTAAATTCGGGAGATTAAAGTCACCCATGATCAGGACGTTGTTTTGATATCTGGAAACAACCAGCTGAGTTTTCTCAATTAAAATAGCATTGTATGCTTCGTCTGCTGACGGTGGTCGGTAAATCACACCAACAACACAGTTTTCACCTGTTGCTAATTCAAGTGACCACCCAAGTGTATCTTCCAGTATCAAATCATTATCCGTGATTTCTCTGAACGTGAGGTGTTGATCCTAGTAAATAGCAACACCTCCTCCTCCACGGTCCATTCGAGTACGATGAAAAAGAAACATGTTTGGAATGGAAATTTCCTCCTCAACTAATTGCTGATTGAACCAAGTTTCCGTTACGGCTATCAGGAGTGGTGAATATTTTTGACGGAGCTCGATTAGTTCGGGTAAAATATTTATCAAGCATTGTGCGTTGGTGTATAAACATTTCATGGTAGATCTTGATAAAAGTGTTGGATGATGAGTATTTGAGCAGGTAAGTTGAGTACGTGTCAAAGATGGTGGGCCTCGTGTTAATGGGTATATTACATCACCGACTTCGATAGAGTCGGTCGGCATCCGTTTTTTGGAGCAGGAGTCCCGGCATCACTGTGCTCAGTACCAACGGGTCCGGCAACTTCCACGATAGAGCAGGTTTTCAGGTGTTTACCGACAATTTTGATCTCTCTTGGAACTTTGTATCGATACTGTTTCCAGTTGTTAAGCACGGTGTTCACCATAGTGGTGGTCAAAAGTGTCAGTTTAAGGGGTCGTGGACCATTACCTTCGTAATTCGATGACTTCGGGATTCGGAACGTATCGATAACCGTTACATTGGTGGTTTGGATAGCATTACTGATAAATCTCAACTGTTGTAGGTCGTGGTTGGATTTACACTTTGTATCTGAACCGGTGGCATCTTCTGGGACATTTAACAGAATAAGGGTGCGCTTGTTGCGATCGTTTGCTTTATTTTGGTTACCTTTCAGTGGCGATTTTGCCCGTTCCGACCAGGGCACATCAACAAATACACGAGATGTATTTTCCATGTCGTCTTGTAGCAAGTATGTCGACAGAAATACATCTTTTAAGTCCTTCTCATTTTGCACTACTACCTTGAGCAACCGCGGCTTATCTTGGTGTAGCGCTTTGGGAGGACGACTCAAGCGAATCAACGAAACCGGGTGGATCGCTTTGAGATTCATGCGAGTGCACAGTTTCAACCATTCAGCCAAATCATTCTGATGTCTAAAGTAATGTGTTGCTCACATCCCCATCCCTTACACACCACTACCGGTTTCAGGCTGTTTGCCATCGTCAGGTGGAGACAGTAAGATCAGGTTCAGTGAGCCTTGAAACAGTGGATTAAAGGTAAACAAGGTTATACTTGTATGCCAACTGCTATATAGGGTTCGTACAACGAACCACGATGTTCAGACACAGAATCACAAAGTGATTCGTGGTCAAAGCACTCAAGGCGCTTATGGATGACCAAAGTAATGTGTTGCTCACCTCCCCATCCCTTACACACCACTACCGGTTTCAGGCTGTTTGCCTTCGTCAGGTGGAGACAGTAAGATCAGGTTCAGTGAGCCTTGAAACAGTGGATTAAAGGTAAACAAGGTTATACTTGTATGCCAACTGTTATATAGGGTTCGTACAACGAACCACGATGTTCAGACACAGAATCACAAAGTGATTATTGGTCAAAGCACTCTAAGCGCTTGTGGATGACCAAAGTAAGGTGTTGCTCACATCCCCATCCCTTACACACCACTACCGGTTTCAGGCTGTTTGCATCGTCAGGTGGAGACAGTAAGATCAGGTTCAGTGAGCCTTGAAACAGTGGATTAAAGGTAAACAAGGTTATACTTGTATGCCAACTGTTATATAGGGTTCGTACAACGAACCACGATGTTCAAACACAGAATCATAAAGTGATTCGTAGACAAGCACTCAAGGCGATTATGGATGACCAAAGTAATGTGTGCTCACATCCCCATTCCTTACACACCCATACCGGTTCTGGCTGTTTGCCGTCGTCAGGTGGAGACAGTTAAGAATCAGTTCAGTGAGCCTTGAAACAGTGGATTAAAGGTAAACAAGGTTATACTTGTATGCCAACTGTTATATAGGGTTCGTACAACGAACCACGATGTTCAGACACAGAATCACAAAGTGATTCTTGGTCAAGCACTCGAGGCGCTTATGGATGACCAACGTAATGTGTTGCTCACATCCCCATCCCTTACACACCACTACCGGTTTCTGGCTGTTTGCCGTCGTCAGGTGGAGACAGTAAGATCAGGTTCAGTGAGCCTTGAAACAGTGGATTAAAGGTAAACAAGATTATACTCGTATGCCAACTGTTATATAGGGTTCGTACAACTAACCACGATGTTCAGACACAGAATCACAAAGTGATTCTTGGTCAAAGCACTCAAGGCGCTTGTGGATGACCAAAGTAATGTGTTGCTCACATCCCCATCCCTTACACACCACTACCGGTTTCTGGCTGTTTGCCGTCGTCAGGTGGAGACAGTAAGATCCGGTTCAGTGAGCCTTGAAACAGTGGATTAAAGGTAAACCAGATTATACTTGTATGCCAACTGTTATATAGGGTTCGTACAACGCACCACGATGTTCAGACACAGAATCACAAAGTGATTCTTGGTCAAAGCACTCAAGGCGCTTGTGGATGACCAAAGTAATGTGTTGCTCACATCCCCATCCCTTACACACCACTACCGGTTTCAGGCTTTTTGCCATCGTCAGGTGGAGACAGTAAGATCAGGTTCAGTGAGCCTTGAAACAGTGGAATGAAGGTAAACAAGGTTATACTTGTATGCCAACTGTTATATGGGGTTCGTACAACAAACCACGATGTTCAGACACAGAATCCCAAAGTGATTCTTGGTCAAAGCACTCAAGGCGCTTGTGGATGACCAAAGTAATGTGTTGCTCACATCCCCATCCCTTCCACACCACTACCTGTTAGGCTGTTTCCATCGTCAGGTGGAGACAGTAAGATCAGTTTTAGTGAGCCTTGAAACAGTGGAATAAAGGTAAACAACATTCTACTTGTATGCCAACTGTTATATGAGGTTCGTACAACGAACCACGATGTTCAGACACAGAATCACAAAGTGATTCTTGGTCGAAGCACTCAAGGCGCTTGTGGATGACCAAAGTAATGTGTTGCCCACATCCCCATCCCTTACACACCACTACCGGTTTCTGGCTGTTTGCCGTCGTCAGGTGGAGACAGTAAGATCAGGTTCAGTGAGCCTTGAAACAGTGGATTAAAGGTAAACAAGATTATACTTGTATGCAACTGTTATATAGGGTTCGTACAACGAACCACGATGTTCAGACACAGAATCACAAAGTGATTCTTGGTCAAAGCACTCAAGGCGCTTGTGGATGACCAAAGTAATGTGTTGCTCACATCCCCATCCTTACACACCATTACCGGTTTCTGGCTGTTTGCCGTCGTCAGGTGGAGACAGTAAGATCAGGTTCAGTGAGCCTTGAAACAGTGGATTAAAGGTAAACAAGATTATACTTGTTTGCCAACTGTTATATGGGGTTCGTACAACGAACCACGATGTTCAGACACAGAATCACAAAGTGATTCTTGGTCAAAGCACTCAAGGCGCTTGTGGATGACCAAAGTAATGTGTTGCTCACATCCCCATCCCTTACACACCACTATCGGTTTCAGGCTGTTTGCCATCGTCAGGTGGAGACAGTAAGATCAGGTTCAGTGAGCCTTGAAACAGTGGATTAAAGGTAAACAAGGTTATACTTGTATGCCAACTGTTATATAGGGTTCGTACAACGAACCACGATGTTCAGATACGGAATCACAAAGTGATTCTTGGTCAAGCACTCGAGGCGCTTATGGATGACCAAAGTAATGTGTTGCTCACATCCCCATCCCTTACACACCACTACCGGTTTCTGGCTGTTTGCCGTCGTCAGGTGGAGACAGTAAGATCAGGTTCAGTGACCCTTGAAACAGTGGATTAAAGGTAAACAAGATTATACTTGTATGCCAACTGTTATATAGGGTTCGTATAACGAACCACGATGTTCAGACACAGAATCACAAAGTGATTCTTGGTCAAAGCACTCAAGGCGCTTGTGGATGACCAAAGTAATGTGTTGCTCACATCCCCATCCCTTACATACTTCTACCGGTTTCAGGCTGTTTGCCATCGTCAGGTGGAGACAGTAAGATCAGGTTCAGTGAGCCTTGAAACAATGGATAAAAGGTAAACAAGGTTGTACTCGTATGCCAACTGTTATATAGGGTTCGTACAACGAACCACGATGTTCAGACACGGAATCACAAAGTGATTCTTGGTCAAGCACTCGAGGCGCTTATGGATGATCAAAGTAATGTTTTGCTCACATCCCCATCCCTTACACACCACTACCGGTTTCTGGCTGTTTGCCGTCGTCAGGTGGAGACAGTAAGATCAGGTTCAGTGAGCCTTGAAACAGTGATTAAAGGTAAACAAGGTTATACTTGTATGCCAACTGTTATATAGGGTTCGTACAACGAACCACGATGTTTAGACACAGAATCACAAAGTGATTCTTGGTCAAAGCACTCAAGGCGCTTGTGGATGACCAAAGTAATGTGTTGCTCACATCCCCCTCCCTTACACACCACTACCGGTTTCTGGCTGTTTGCCGTCGTCAGGTGGAGACAGTAAGATCAGGTTCAGTGAGCCTTGAAACAGTGGATTAAAGGTAAACAAGATTATACTTGTATGCCAACTGTTATATAGGGTTTCGTACAACGAACCACGATTTTTCAGACACAGAATCACAAAGTGATTCTTGGTCAAAGCACTCAAGGCGCTTGTGGATGACCAAATTAATGTGTTGCTACATCCCTATCCCTTACACACCACTACCGGTTTCTGGCTGTTTGCCGTCGTCAGGTGGATACAGTAAGATCAGGTTCAGTGAGCCTTGAAACAGTGGATTATAGGTAAACAAGGTTATACTTGTATGCCAACTGGTATATAGGGTTCGTACAACGAACCACGATGTTCAGACACAGAATCACCAAGTGATTCTTGGTCAAAGCACTCAAGGCGCTTGTGGATGACCAAAGTAATGTGTTGCTCACATCCCCATCCCTTACACACCACTACCGGTTTCTGGCTGTTTGCCGTCGTCAGGTGGAGACAGTAAGATCAGGTTCAGTGAGCCTTGAAACAGTGAATTAAAGGTAAACAAGGTTATACTTGTATACCAACTGTTATATAGGGTTCGTACAACGAACCACGATGTTCAGACACGGATCACAAAGTGATTCTTGGTCAAGCACTCGAGGCGCTTATGGATGACCAAAGTAATGTGTTGCTCACATCCCCATCCCTTACACACCACTACCGGTTTCTGGCTGTTTGCCCTCGTCAGGTGGAGACAGTAAGATCAGGTTCAGTGAGCCTTGAAACAGTGGATTAAAGGTAAACAAGGTTATACTTGTATGCCAACTGTTATATAGGGTTCGTACAACGAACCACGATGTTCAGACACGGATCACAAAGTGATTCTTGGTCAAACACTCGAGGCGCTTATGGATGACCAAAGTAATGTGTTGCTCACATCCCCATCCCTTTCACACCACTACCGGTTTCAGGCTGTTTGCCATCGTCAGGTGGAGACAGTGAGATCAGGTTCAGTGAGCCTTGAAACAGTGGATTAAATGTAAACAAGGTTATACTTGTATGCCAACTGTTATATAGGGTTCGTACAACGAACCACGATGTTCAGACACAGAATCACAAAGTGATTCTTGGTCAAAGCACTCAAGGCGCTTATGGATGACCAAAGTCATGTGTTGCTCACATCCCCATCCCTTACACACCACTACCGGTTTCTGGCTGTTTGCCGTCGTCAGGTGGAGACAGTAAGATCAGGTTCAGTGCGCCTTGAAAACAGTGGATTAAAGGTAAACAAGATTATACTTGTATGCCAACTGTTATATAGGGTTCGTACAACGAACCACGATGTTCAGACACAGACTCACAAAGTGATTCTTGGTCAAAGCACTCGAGAACGCGTTGGATGACCAAAGTAATGTTGTTGTTCACATCCTCATCCCTTTACCACCACTACCGGTGTTCAGGCTGTTTGCCATCGTCAGGTGGAGACAGGAAGATCAGGTTCATGAGCCTTGACACAGTGGATTAAAGGTAACAATGTTATACTTGTAATGCTAACTGTTTTATAGGGTTCGTACAACGAACCACGAATTTTCAGACACGGAATCATAACAAGTGATTCTGGGTCCAGCACTCGAGCGCTTATGGATGACCAAAGTAATGTGTTTCTCACCCCCATCCATTACACACCACTACCGTTTCGGCTGTTTGCCATCGTCAGGTGGAGACAGTAAGATCAGGTTCAGTGAGCCTTGAAACAGTGGATTAAAGGTAAACAAGGTTATACTTGTATGCCAACTGTTATATAGGTTTCGTACAACGAACCACGATGTTCAGACACGGAATCACAAAGTGATTCTTGGTCAAGCACTCGAGGCGCTTATGAATGACCAAAGTAATGTGTTGCTCACATCCCCATCCCTTACACACCACTACCGGTTTCTGTCTGTTTGCCGTCGTCAGGTGGAGACAGTAAGATCAGGTTCAGTGAACCTTGACACAGTGGATTAAAGGTAAACGAGGTTATACTTGTATGCCAACTGTTATATAGGGTTCGTACAACGAACCACGATGTTCAGACACGGAATCACAAAGTGATTCTTGGTCAAACACTCGAGGCGCTTATGGATGACCTTGCTTGCTTGTCTAATTGTATGTCATTGTTAATTTAGACGACCAAATTTAATTTGCATGCTTTAATCTTTTAATTTCTGATTAAACATACAACATTTATCTCCTGCATTTACCCGAATGTTGATTATTTCGATTTTTGATAAAGCGTATCAGTGTTATTTACACTTTGGTTTTATCTCCCTCTCCTAAGGTATTTTCGCTTATCTGAACTATCGCGTACCCGTGAGCCGCCGAGAGCTAGTTAATACTTTATTGAATGGACTTCATCGTTTGGAATATCGCGGATATGATTCCGCTGGATTGGCTGTGGACGTGCAATCACAAGCTAACGGAACGATTGAAAACGGGGTTGTGAAAAATGGCAGTGGATCTACCAAAGGCGATCACGTTGCAATTATTCGTTGTAAAGGAAAAGTTTCCGCTCTGGTGAAAGCTGTAGACTGTGAGTTCCTCTGCTTTCCGGACGACAATAAATGCGTTTGAAGCAGTGGCTTAAATTTGATGCAATATGATTTGATATTTATTCTCCTTGACGTCACCTTCGCTGTGGTGTACCACAGAGCTTTCATGTTTTCTGTCTCATACCGATTAATTATTTTCTGAGCCACAAAAAATATCTAAAAATATTTATTTCTGATGATTACTGCGATAATCCTACATATCACGAAACGATCATTTCCTTGTGATGCCGGAAAATTGTACTTATTTTGGTCCGTCTCTTGTTATTTTCATGTGTCTGCAGGTTCTCATTTATTTCGCATGTATGTATGTATGAAAGCACAAGCCTGATCCAGGCAAAGTGCCGCGCAGTCAGAGGCTGCACGTGGGCGATATTACTGTCAGGTTGCCCAGGCATAAATAATTTGTATTAAGCATACGATCAGCATTAAAGTCACCATCTTTTGGGTGCTACCAACTGCCAGTAATGAACTAATTGGTGTATAAACACGTTATACAATGTTTCCTAACTCAAAAATAAAAAAAAGATAAAGTGAAAATATAATCTAGCTATTCACTATTTATATTTATAAAGTCACTAGTCTAATCCAGGCAAAGTGCCTCACAGTGAAAGACTGTGCGTGGGCTTAGATAGTGTCAGGTTGGTCTGGCCTAGACAGGTATAAGTATAGGAAAAGCGAAAATGGCAGTGAGACTGCAGCATTTTTATGCCTGCAGCTCAGCACCGATGGAAAATCAACATAGCACGGTTTCAACCGTGTAGTACGAACGTATTGCTCGATTACACATTCGTGCTATCCACTACACACTGATTCTACTTGATTGTGCTCCTTGATTTTGCATTGTATTACTACAACTCGCTTGGATGACTCCGAACACGTAACTACTCTTTATTATAATGTCTCTAGTGACAACGGTGTGCTCAGCCAGTCGCACAGAGACAGGAGCTCTCACACAGAGACTCCACGCTGTCACGCAGAAACTTGAGCTTAACGTGGTGCGATGTTTTGTGTACCTTCGTGACCCATCGAGGTATACTAGGTTGTGTCTTTTGGGCACAAGCAGAGCTACTCATACCAGGAAGGTCGATGGATAGAGGTCAGACGAGCACGGTCTTAGCCCACTGCCTTGTGGGTAAGGCTCTTTAGCTAATATCATTGGTCGAGAACCCTAATTGTTCTCTTATCTAGGTATGTACGACCCGGCAGTGTCCCAACTCACATACTACCATGGCAATCAAAAATAAATCCATAGTGCATCGCTCGTCGCGAACGAGAAATCGGGTCGCCTTACCTGCTGCATACAGTGGGGTGGGTAAACAAAAACAAGCTGCTGCTGGCCCAACTCTTCAATCTTTTACTGTCCCCGCTCCTTCCCCACTTTTGATTCTTATTCTTCATCATCCAGTTTGATAAACGGCCGACCCTCACGAGGCTCAGCATATCATGAACTTAAAACCCATTTTATAAAACCGCGCACATCTGCATACATTGGTACCATGAATTACGAACCCTGCGTCAATCAGACCAGGAAGCTTCTCTTGCCCTCTGCCTAGGTTCGTTGTCTATCGAAGTTTGTTGCTTGTCAGAGACAAAGCTTTATGATCCCTCTACGATAATTAAATTGACTGCACCAAGTCTTTCCAACAGGTACTTTTTGCGCCGCGTAAGCGATTCTTTTGCTTTCCCCCAAGCCAAATGAATGTAGGTATAGCCCTGTGTTTGCATGCAGTGAGCTCACTTTTAAAATGGATTCCCGCCATTAGCAGGATAGGTGCCGTCCGACTAGCTACGTCTATCACCACTACTTCCCGAACTCAGAATAAGCGCTGCTTGTTCGTAGTAGCCACTTATGCCCCGACTAATAGTAGTACTGATAACAACAATGGTATGTTCTGCGACGAACTCTGTACATTCTTGCGACGCGCAAAGAGTTGTGATATTATTATTCTTGTTGAGGATATGAATGCTCAGCTTAGTCGCCTAGATGCTACTGAGTCACAATTCGATGGTGCATTCAGTCTCGATGCTCAGCGGAAAGACCATGTTGAACGCTTTCTTTACCTATGTGCACAGCACAGGCTATTTATTAGTAGCACTTCGTCTAGACATAAAAAGCGGCTGTGTGCAACTTGGCATCCGCTTTACGATGATCTAGCATGGACACAAATAGACCATCTCACCATAACCGCTAGCTAGAGTGGCTACATTGAAGACTTTCGCTCCTTGTGTAAACACTAACGCGTATTCTCATCACGCTCTCCTTCGATCGAGATTTACATTAAAATTCTATAAATGTACCCTTTGAGAAGCTTCCATAGTCTACAATTTATCAAGCTTATCGCGGCGGCTTAGCAGACAATCGCTTCACCGCGGTGTCCGACAATATGACACAGGAGTGAAATGCGATTGTTACAGTAAAACACAATGCCGCGGAGTCGGTATATGGCCGTTCCCACATCTGGCAGAAGGTCTACTGGATCTCTCAGGCTACCCCTCGATTACTAGAAGAAAGGCGAAAGATTCCCTCCGGTTCGCAATATAATGCAGAACGAAGACGCGTCAGAAATAATCTCCCGCATAGCATTCGATCAGATAAAGAAGCGTGGTGGCTGCAAAAAGTTGAAGAAATGGAAGTAGCCAGCAATTCAGGTTACGTCCGAAGGCTGTTCCAGTTGATTCGGTCTACAGGCTCTAAAACTATTGAAGTCAGTGAGACAATCACAGAGAAGGATGGTGCTTTAATCACTAACAAAGAACGCCTCTTGTTTCGTTGGGCGGGACATTTTTATAATCAATTTATCTGGCCACCTGCAATTGGTTCATTGCCTTTTATTTCGTGTTGTGAACCCTGGTCAGTTGATTTGACGCATCCGAGCGAAGCAAAAGTCAAGCTCGTTATTGAATCGATGAAAAGATTCAAGGCGGCAGGTCCTGATGGACTGGCTCCAGTTTTGTTCAAGGAGGGTTGCGATATCTTAATAAGCACATAAGTTGACATTTTCCGTCAGGCATGGGATACGGAAACTATTCCCCAGTGTTAGGGAAAATCTATAATCATACATACTTCCCGCTCTAACCATATGGGAATAATCCTTACGTTCGCCATTACCTGGCTTTTTACTTCAATATGTCTCCGGTGCCTTGCACTACACAGTGAATCACAGATTCGTGAAGCGCAAACAAGATTTTGTCCCGGTAGAGGATGTGTTGACCGCATATTCACTCTTCGGCATACTCTAGAACATCGTCACATTTATAGGCAGCCCACTGTAGCGATCTTTCTTGATTTTAAGGGTCCCTTTGATTCGATCGATAGGAACGCATTATTTAATAGCTTATTACACGAAGATACGTGAACATATTACGCACGCTTAATTCCTATAGCTGTGGGCGCATTAGAGTGTACAATAGCCTGTCAGCCAACTTTTCTACAAATAGTGGTGTCCGACAAGGGTGTTCAATTTCATCCTTTTTGTACAATTTTGTAATTGACTTTATAATGGATGCATGTAATGCATGCATACTGACACCGGGCATTACCGTAGGTTGCGGTAAGAAACTGTTTGGTTTATACTTTGCCGACGCCGTAATTCTTCTTTGCGATTCCTCTACGGATTCTTAGGCGACTTTAGACTAACTATATAGTATCATATCATCATTCGGTATGCGCTTTGCACCTTCCGAGTGCAAATTTCTGTTACAGGATATTGATCTGATTGAAACTGCGCTAAGCCTCAACAATGAGGAACTTGCGACTGTTGACTGTTTTACTTATTTTAGTAGTTGCATTACTAATAACGCGTCGTTATATAAAGAGATTTCAGCTCGCATTTTCAAAGCCACGATAGCTGTTCGTTACTGAGGTCATCTGTGGCGTCAAACAGGCTAGTCTCTGAAGCCTAAGGGCAGAGTCTATAAGGCTACAGTTTGCACGGTTTTGCTGTACAGTTGTGAAAACTGGGAACTGAGAAAAAAGGAATAAGTCGT
>JACCGJ010015300.1:0-10003 GCA_013407085.1 Atriophallophorus winterbourni | reverse complement strand
CACGCAGTGCATATTGAGTCATGGGCTCGTGTTGATGTATTATTGATACTCTATTGAAGATTAAAGATTCTTCTTGAGATCTTTCCTATTTTTTTAAACAGCATGACTGAAGGTGCGCAACAAGCCTTACGACGAACGATCGAAATTTATTCGAAAACTACCCGTTTCGCTCTCGCTTGCAATGATTCCTCCAAATTGATTGAACCAATTCAATCTCGTTGCGCTGTGTTGCGGTATTCGAAACTAAACCCAGCTCAAATAATGGCTCGTCTGCTCGAGGTTTGCCGAGCAGAGAAGGCCTCCTACACAGAAGAAGGCTTGGAAGCAGTTGTGTTTACCGCGGACGGTGACATGAGACAGGTTAGCTTGTAAAATATGCTACTTGTCTTTTGTTTTTCTTGTTCTCGTCTCATACGCTGCGTCGAATTTGTGGGATTATATTCTATTTTTTGGTTTCACATTCAGCGTTTACACCCGTATCTGCTCGACAATTAAGGCTGCAAATTACATGCTTTCACGGGTTATCTTCTATCATCCCCTGCTGCAATTAACTCGACAAAGTAACTTGCGCGTATACTAGTCGACATGGTTCATCATCTGACTACGTTTAAATTAGTATGCACTCACCCGATCGTGCGTTGGTCATCCAACCTTGCATGTATGCGCAAAACAATATGAAGGTTTAGAAATAATACAATGAAACTCGAGCTGCCAGGCCTACTCAGTATTTTCTAGACGTGTTAGTACCAAACTAATACCTATCCGTGTTATTTTCTCGCGAAACGAATAGTACTTGAATTTAGCTGTATTTTCCCAGTTTCCTGCTTGTAGATTAAACAACAACTTACCAGTCTATTGGCGGTTAAGTCGCTCATTGAGGACCAGACTTCCAGAAACATGGCGTCTCTCGAATCCTGGGAAGAAAGACTACATATCCACTAATTTTTACTCTTTTGAATTCACTTTTAATCGCGACTTAATTTCCTGCATAGTGATATTATTTAGAACTCAGTGGTGCTCGAAAAATTATGCAACAGTAGCTTACAGGCTCATCTTGTTTAAAATCCCTCTACTGTTTCAAGACATGCGTATACTTATACTCTATTGATTGAAAACAGCACAAAACTGGTCGTTGGGTGTGTGTGTGATGGAAATGCGTGCAAATGAGCGTATTTATTCAGGATCACGGGTTTAACCTCGCCCACATGTGTGAAGGCATATGCGATTGAACTGGTTGGTCATGCCGCTGGTGGCCTTCAAGTTCACACCTTGCCATTTCTCCACCGCTTCAATAGATTCTGCTTTTACATAACTATTTAAACCACCGTCTATACTCGCAATTTATTCAACGTACAGCTCTACTCTCCAATAGAATTGTTGATATTCAAGTTGTAATTTTGTTCCCAAATCTCCTCTTACTCATTACCTTTTATCGGTCATTTAGGCATTGAACAATCTTCAGTCTACTCATCAAGGATTCGGAATGATATCGAGCGAAAATGTTTTCAAGGTCAGTGCTCCGTTTCTTTCTGTTCATAGTCGTTTGCAAGCATTACGTATCTCATGTCCAGTACATGTTCAACTTGAAGCCAATCATACAAAGCATACTTTAATACAGTTTTTACTAGAGATATTACAGTTCCGTTGAGAGAGTTAAACATTGCAGCTATTTTTTATTTTTTTCTCATTGTGCACTCCACGACCGGTTTCGTGGTGTTTTCTTTCGTTTAGTTCCGCGTGCCTTTCGATGAATATTTATGTGATATAATATATCGAACGAGTCTTTATGTAGATACGTGTCATACGAGGCACTCGGTTTACCATTATTATCATTATAAAATAGTGAAAATCTTGCTCAAAGCTTGGTCAACATCGTTCACTATCGAGATAACTCTCTTGTCACTTCCACTTTAATAAAAAAACGATCTCATCCATTTGATACTACTCCAGCATCCGATGTAACTCCCCGATGCACCATGAAATCGAAACGATATCTTCTAGTTAAAAATCTTTTTGTGTCTCCATCCGGTGTCCGGTCACTTAATCGTCAGACAATTAATCGCCGACACTTAATCCCTAGACATTTAACCCCCAAGTTCATCCGCAGTCACTTTATCCCCAGTTTGATAACTTCTGATTTTAAGAACGTCAATCTTTCCATAGTTGAGTATCGCTGAATTGCTCGAGATATCATACCATGCAACGAAAAATAAATGAACTAGGGATGAAAGCAGATGATGATTTATGCCTCATGATTGTGCCGTTGATCGATGCATTACAGTCACTCTTTTCTTGCCAACATCCCACCATGTGGACATTTGTAAACGGTTTGCGAAAGGATTGCCGACAGCATACGGTCTCAGTTCTTCAAGCAAGTGTTGGGGTTCATATCAAACAGAAGAAGAAGTTTGCTGAGATATGTGCATTCTTCAGAAGTTATCAAACGGAAGATTAAGTGACTGGGGATGAAGTGACTTGGGGGTTAAATGTCTGGGGATGAAATGTCTGGTGGTTAAGTGTCAGTTAACCCTCCATCCATATCTCGTATCGTGCCAGTCCACGCACTATAATCGAATTCAAAACTTTTGACGCCTTAACAGAGTACAAAGGCAGTGTGACACAATGTCATGAGATCTCTCGAAAGCGTTTTACAAGTGATGCCTGGGCGTGGATCATTATCCGCGATGCATCATACTTCACCGTTATTTGTATTTAACTCACGCAAAGTCGTATGATTGTGGTGCTTTGTTTCTCACCGATCACAACTGCGTCCTTATATTACTATTTCGGAGTAACCCGAAACCCCAAGGAATGCACTCAACGGAATGTTAGTTTGCTACTTACTACTTAAAGATACAGGATCAGGTACAGAGCATATTAGCGCGTTTGTTTGATTTCGTTAGCAATCTCAAGTATCTCAGGTATTAGGAAATCTGTGCCCCTGACAATACACCCGCAGAATTAAGATTTGCTGCATAATTGAGCGGCACGCTTTTTATTGGTTTAGCTATACGGAGCCGACGACATCAAGTAGCTTTTAAGCCCAGAGAGTGAGTGAAAAGTGCTTGATCTCGAAAGTAAAACTGCGCTGATTTGTGTGTCACTTACAATAGATGAGCCACTTTGCAACACCACCTCACTAATTTTTCGGTCGTTTTTTCGACTACGGTGGCCTAGCTTGTTGTATATTTTATTATACGTAAATTTAGAGCAAGAAGCCAATCTTCACAATGCCTCGTTGTTTTACAAAAGGTCTGCGATGAACCGCACCCGATGCTGGTCAAACAAATGTTGGATCATTGCCTCAAGGGCGAGTTGTCGGCAGCCCACAAGATCATGCGCCATTTGTGGACCTTGGGCTATTCCGCCGAGGATATCATGGCCATTGTGTTTCGAGTGCTCAAAAATCATCCCATGGAAGAATACATGAAACTTGAATTCCTCAAGGTAACGCCTGTAGAAACTGAATATGCCGGGTAAAACTTTTGTGTGTTGCTTTCTTGCGGAGCATCATAACACATCATCCTTTGTTTTGTTGATTGTGATAGCAGCATTATTGTGTATGCGCGTACATACCAGAAGACTAAGTAAAAAGCTTCGCTCCAACATGTTCAAAGCTTTGGATTAATGTTCGATGAATATCTGCATTCCGAGACAATTTTGACCTTCATTTTTCAGTGGTATGGTGTGGTATAAAAGCACAAACCAGATCCATGCAAAGTGCCGCACAGTCAGAGGCTGCACGTGGGATAAGATTCTGTGAGGTTGCCCAGGCCTGAACAGATATGAGGAAGAAAAAAGAACAGAAAATGGTGGTGAGACTCCAGCCTGTTTCAGCATGCAGCACACTTCCTCTGGCCAATCAATTTAGCACCGTGTTAGCAGCACAGCACGAAGTACTGCACGATTGCACATCCGTGCAATAGTTCAGTAACAAGCTATTGTTGGTAAATACATCCTAAGGCAACTTGAATAAGAGTGCTTTGATACAGAGATGCTCTGAACGGTATTATAATACGAGTCCAGTGCTTCCAATGTGGACCGTCGTAATAAACTTTGTGAATATTTCGAAGGACTTGGTACTCATGAGTAGTCGCCAAAACACAATGAACAGCAATGCCCGTCAGATTTAATCAGTGTTAGCTTACATCTTATCTGATGGGAAGACCTGAAACAATCAGAACGGCAGCTTCCTTGCGGCTTTCACTGTCATGCATCATAACAAGCTTTTCTCGTCACTCCGCTTGACAACATACAAGTTTATGCAAACATTCCAAGAAGATGCTTAGTGCAAGACCGCAATTGAACACGGTTTCGGGACATATCCTGAAGCGTAACTAACCATTGCGATATATGATTGCGGGGACACCAGCCTGGAAGACGCTCTGCGCCTACTTTGGAAAGGTTACTGGTAAGAATTTTCAGCTACCTATGCCATTTGACGGTTTGGCCACCCCGAGATTTACGCCAATCAGGGTGTGGCGTCGCAAAAAGAATTTGTTTCGGAAGTCGGTGGTCCGGCATCCGTAAAACGTGACCCAACCAGCGTAACCTATGCAGGTTGATCTGCTTCTCTATATCGACATTACTACCGAACAACTTATTTCGGAGAGCATCGGTGCGTATGCGATTGTAACAGCTAACTCCTAGAATGCTGCGGAGACACCGGTTGTCAAATACTTGAGACGCTGAATGTGTTCTTTACGTAATGTCCAGGTTTCGCACCCATATAGTAACACAGCGCGAACTGTCGCTTTATAGACTCTACCCTTGTGTAACAGAGATAGTCCTTTCTGACGCCAGAGGTGACCTAGGTTGCGGATGCTCCGGTTTCGCTTTAGAAATGCGTGCCGAGACCTCGTCTCATCTCCGATTGCCAGAATTATTGATATATAAAAACTACCGAGAATAGTAAAACGATCTACAATTTAAAGCGCCTGATTATCAAGTAATAAAGTGTTGTTCGATAAGTCGATGTCTTGCAGCAGAACGCTGCACTTAGAGGGTGCACGAAGGCATATGGCTTAATTAGGGCTTCAGCTTTTAAGCCATCCTTATCAATGAATGCCGCAACATTATCCATTAGACTAAGTATGAATGTCGATGCCTTTGCGCGACGGGTAATGTTTACGAATAAGTGTTTTGGTGCAGAAGTTGACTCGTCGACCGATTGCTGCTCGTGAAGCGTAAGATTGCTGTGTTTTAATGACGTGCAGAAATTTCTAGTTTGCTCATATTTGTCGTGGTCGTTGACGGTTTTCCGGCTCACGAATAACGACCACAATCCTTGACCTTGCCGCAAAAGTTTTCGAAGCTCCTTGTCAAACCAAGGGGGGCCTTTCGTCTATTATCGACGCGTTTACAACGAAAAATGCACTTCAATAACGGGCCAGATATTTTTGAGGATCAAGAGTATTGCACGATATCCTATATTCAAATCCGTGTTGTTGAAGCAAATTTTACTAATCAATTGCGTTCGACCGTAGGAATTTGTTGAGCTTCATAAATAATTCAAACCATATACTACTGATGAGTAGTTTTGAATGATAAACATATGAGCTGATGTTTGGTGTGCCACGACATTAAGTTGCAGTGGGATTGAATCGGGCCCCGATTTTGCATATATTTTTCACTATAATAAAAATAATACACATGGGTAGCCGAAACTGTTGTCTAAAACCTTGAATTTATTTTCATCGATCACGAAGTCATCTTTATCGTTTATTGTATGAAAATATTTAATGGGAAAAGACGTTTATTTTCCCTAAAAACACAATATCTTTAAAGATATTACGACTCTATGTCAACATTGATTTGAATTATTTGGCGCGAAAACCATGATTATAATTTGATCATATTCGCCCTTTATTCTCATTGGTTCATCGAGTCCTTGACGCGGTTTTAATGCGCTATTTCCCAAGGTTATTCCTTTTTACATTCTAAGCCTATATATATGGATGAGTAAACCATGTTTGTGATTATTGGAAGTGAGCTGCCATACGAACTTCTCTGAAGCCTTGGTCTTCTCTCTCAATAGTCGGTTGGGCAATATTGTGGGAAGCATATCCGGTGCATTATTAGCTCCATATCAAGAACGTAACAGTTTGGCGACGGGTTTATTCAAGTTACGAAATCATGGAACAATCCAAGATAGAAATTCTTTTGGAGCGACAAATGATGCTAATGGAACTTCTTCTGCAAAAGCAAGTACCAAGCACAGAAGCACATGCTATTCCACCCTCCGTTGACGGAATTGCGAACAGTATCGCAGAATTCTCCTATGATCCGGAAGCGAACGTCACGTTTGAAACTTGGTTCAGACGTTATGAAGACCTTTTTCGTGTTGATTTTTCAGCCCAAGATGATGCATGGAAAGTCCGGCTGCTGCTACGTAAACTTGGCCCAGCAGAGTTGGATAAGTACTGCAACCTGATCCTTCCCAAGAATCCTCGGGATAGAACTTTTGATGAGACCATCAAGTCACTGATTGAACTCTTCGGTGAGCATGTATCTCTATTCAACACTCGCTACAGGTGCCTCAAGCTGAAAATGAACGACACAGACGACTTCCTGACACACATGGGCATTGTCAATCGCGAATGTGAACGCTTCAAGTTGCGGTCCCTTACAGACGACCAGTTCAAGTCCTTGATATTCATATGCAGCCTGGTATCTCCGCGTTTCGCTGATATTCGAACGCGACTGCTCAACAAACTTGAGCAAGAACCCTCCTTCACTCTCCAAGCCATTGGTGATGAATATCTACGACTGGTCCGTCTCCAAGAAGATTCGGCAATGATTCAACATGGGAATCATGGCCCCGACATCGTCCATGCCGTTCAGCAGAGCAATTGGCATCCACCACAAGTTTCCAGCGCAAAGAAGCCACCGTCTCCATGTTGGCATTGCGGAGCCTGGCACTATGTCCGATATTGTCCCTTCAAACAGCACCGTTGCAGTCAGTGCAACGTCACAGGCCACAAAGAAGGATTCTGCAGATCCAGAACGAAACAACAAGTTTCGTCGAAACCACAGATTTCGAGATCATTTTCAAAGCCGCAGCAAAACCAGCAGAGGTTTTCATCAAAGCCCAGGACTACTTGGAAGCATTCATCAAGTGGACACGCACTCAGCGTCACAACAACATTCCCAGTAAGTTCATCTCCGAGACGGCGGTTCATCTCAATCCAGATCAACGGTATACCCGTTCAGCTTCAACTGGATACAGCATCGGACATCACAATCATCTCCGAAGCAATGTGGAAAAATCTTGGCAGCCCACGTATCTATTCAACATGTCCGCCTGCAACCACTGCCTGTGGTGGATCGCTCAAGTTCATCGGACAACTTAAGTGTTGTGTGTCTTTCCGAGAGAAAACAGCAACATGTTCCTGCTACATCAGCAAAGCGAACTTGAATCTCCTCGGACTCGATTGGATCGAAGATCTCCAAATTGCAGATCAGCCAATCAATGCTTTGTGCAACCAAATCCAGTGCAGCAGTGCACCTTCTGACAGGATTGCAGCTATATCTACTGAGCAGTATGTACGCGATCAGTTGACGACAGCAGTGCGAAACCTTCCCGTGACGGTCGCAGATATCAAGAGGACACTGAACGACGACGATGTTCTCTCAGAAGCTATCAGATATGTTCAATCTGGATGGCCTAGGCTAGCACCACAATTGAATGACAATCAACTGTTCCAAAGACGGGAATCCTTATCAATCGTGGATGACTGTCTCATGTTTGGTGCTCGAGTCGTTATTCCCGCTGCTTTGCGTCAACGGGTAATACGTCAATTTCATGCTGGACATCCGGGGCTCAATCGGATGAAAGCAATCGCTCGAAGTTTCGCCTACTGGCCAGGAATGGACGCTGACATCACCGAGTTTGTCAGGCGCTGTACCAATTGTCAACAAGCGGCAAAACTTCCTGCTCACGCAACACCGGTTCCGTGGCCTCGACCTGACAAAGCATGGTCGCGTATCCACATTGACTTCGCCGGCCCACTCAACGGAACCACCTACTTAGTCTTGGTAGACGCTTATTCGAAATGGCCAGAAATCGTCCCGCTCTCTCCTGCCACAAGTTCGACCACAATCGGAGCACTCACTTCGCTATTCAGCCAACACGGAGTTCCCGACACCATTGTCTCAGATAATGGATCGCAATTCACATCAGCTTATTTTGCCGAATTCTGCAAGAAGAATGCAATTGAGCATATCCGGACTCCGATCTACCATCCCCAATCGAACGGACAAGCGGAGAGGTTTGTCGACACATTCAAAAGAGCAATGCTCAAGTTCCGAGGGGAGGGGACTACCGTCGACAAGTTGCAACGATTCCTGTTAGTCTACCGGACGACCCCACACGAATCCCTGATGAATAGTCGAACGCCAGCAGAGGCACGAATGGGTAGAAAACTTCGTACAGTCAATAACGCAATGGTCCCGAAGCCACCGCAACCTCATGTTCATCAGCATCTCAGTCAGAGGAGCTTCAAAGTGGGATCCAGCGTTTATGCTCGTGATTATCGACAACGAAGAAACCCATGGATCGAGGGAAAGGTTGTATGTCGGAGAGGTAGCGTCATGTTCGACATCCAAGTTGGAAACGACATTTGGATACGCCATCTCAATCAATTGAGACCAAGAGAAGGACAGTCGGAGTTAGAACCTGCGGAACCAGTGAATCTTCCGTTGGATCTTCTATTTGATACCTTCCAGCTCCCAGCTCCTCCGGTTGAAATACCACCTGACATTATCGCTCCCGATCGCGCACTAGAACCCCGACGATGGACTAACCGAAGACGTAAGACTATCGTACCACTTCAAGTGAACCCCAAGCTCTGTCGGTACTGAGTCACTTTAAAAAGGGAGGTAATGGGAAAAGACGTTTATTTTCCCTAAAAACTCAATATCTTTGAAGATATTACGACTCTATGTCAACATTGATTTGAATTATTTGGCGCGAAAACCATGATTATAATTTGATCCTTACGTTTATAATTTGATCATATTCGCCCTTTACTCTCATCGGTCCGTCGAGTCCTTGACGCGGTTTTAATGCGTCAAGGTTATTCCCTTTTACTTTCTCAGCCTATATATATGGATGAGTAAACCATGTTTGTTATCATTGGAAGTGAGCTGCCATACGAACTTCTCTGAAGCCTTGTTCTTCTCTCTTAATAGTCGGTTGGGCAATATCGTGGGAAGCATATCCGGGTGCATTATTAGCTCCATATCAAGAACGTAACAATATTACTCATCCCTAATTGGGAAATCAGTCTCTACATAACTCTCTCTATCTCTTTCTATATATATAGATACCCGTTATATACTATATATATATATATATATATATATATATATATCGTGTTTATCAAATTGACTTTGCGCGCACTAATGTGATTTTGAAGTGTAGAGATTTTATTCGACAAACGTTATTTACACAGAATTCTGAGAGTTAGATGTTACCGTCGCATACGCATTGATGATCACCGTATTAAGTTTTTGAATAAAAATTTTAATATAGTGAAGTAGTGCAACCTACATAGGTTTTGCAGGTTTGGTCAAGTTTTTTACGGAAGCCGGACCATCGACTTCCGAAACTGATCCATTCTGCTACACCGAGTATCGATTGGCGGAAATCTAGTGGTCGCCAAACCGTCCATTGGCGTTGGAAGCTAACAATCCTTACTAGTAACCTTTCCGTTACCCATCTTCAAAGCTGGGGTCCCCGTGATGTTATATCGCATTGGCTGCTTATGTTCAAAGATATGTTTCAAAATCTTGTAAATGGCGGTCTTGCACTAACATCTTGTCAAGTGGAGTGACAAAGGAAGCTTGTTATGATGCATAGCAGTGATAGCCGCAAGGAAGCTGTCTTTATGGTGTCTCTCTGGTCTTTCTTGAAATTTGATTTAATGCCTGTTTAATTTGAGATACAGGCACCTCATCTCAGTTCGTTTATGATAATTCTCCTGCAGATTCTGAGGCTGTT
>JACCGJ010015298.1:0-24995 GCA_013407085.1 Atriophallophorus winterbourni | reverse complement strand
CAACCCGTTGATATTCGCACTCACGACGACATCAGATCGTTATTCACCCCGTGAGACCCGCCAGTTAGAATTAATTTTCCAATTCACGAGCGATATTCCATACCATTCCGGCTCGTGAAACACAGTCACGAATACTTCATTCTGGATTCCGTAAAGTGGCATTGACCTGTCCGAAATTGACTTCGAACATTCATGACGATCGAAGCAAAGTACGTGTACTACCATCGGTCGATAAATTCGCAAGTGGTGAGTATTTGCAGCGTTCCGGTACCCAATCCTAAGTCGTATCTCGTTTGTGGTACGTGCTAATACCGAAAAATCGTCGTCCATTAAGCCCCTTCCCTTTTGAGACCCTAACGGTATTCCCGAGCATAGCAACGGTTTGATATAAGCAGAGGCTTATCTTATTCATCAGAACACTGTTAACGGATAAAATAAAGAAATAAGTTCGAATATTTGTATACGGCATTATATGAAGTATAAATTGAGAAACAGTGAAAATGTTTTAAATTACCAAGGTTTTATATCTCACTATATTTAGAGTAATATACCAACTCATACTAAATCACCGATCTCGAAGCGAACAAATCTACTTAAATTTCCCAAGACAAACAACTGCTCCGTTTATTTCGATCAGAAGCATTCCGTTATTCTAAATTAACTACAGTAGTTGGAATCCGAATTAGATGAAATTCCGAATGATAACTTCTTTTTAACTCAGGTTATCAAAACGTTGCTACCATTGACTATCCTCCTGGGTGATAATTCAAACCGATAATGATACGCGTTAACGAACAAATTATTCGTACCAAAATTTGTGAAGGAAACTTACGATCTAAGAATTTTATACTGTTTCTTATAGATGACACATATCATGTACACGATTTGAAAATTGCTATCTGTTCTACGTATGGCTTTTCATTCGATTGCGTTCCGTTCAAGCGCTTGAGAAAATCACTCGGAATTTTGTTCAATCTCATTACAACTCAACACAAACTTTGCGTTACACATCGTAGACCATAAGCATGTTTTCAAATCAATTCCCCGAATGAACAATGTCTTTATTAAACATGATCTACACCAAGGCAAAGGAGATTCAGGTTCAATAAATGGAAAGTTACTACTCTATTTTCCACCGAATGTTCCAGCAATTGGAAAGAATCGATGTAATTGGATGTGGTTCCACAAGAGCTAAATGCACCACCAAATTCGCTTTTTTCAGTTAATAAATCAACACAAACTATTATCCTTTCCACGTGTATTACATCTTCTCAGTCAAGGAAAAGAACCATATTAACTAAGCTTCGACAATCGTGCGCCGCATTGCCGGCACGAACTCCTATTATGAATTGTTTACCTATTGACAATAGAAATACTCCCAAATTTCATCGATGTGTAATGCCATAATATACTGGGTTGTACGGTAAAGCATAATCCATTAGATCATAAACTTCCATGTCAACTTTAACGACGGCGTCCACAATACTCAAGCCCATTTTTGAATTATTATAGCCAATCACTGAATTTTCACTCTAATAGCTGGTCACTTAAAACTCATTTACCGCACTGGAACCCATTTACCACTCAGCCTCATAAGTTTCCTTACTGAAATATGAAAAAAATTCTAATCCCTCCACGAAAGATTTACATATGAAACATCCTGCATCACATACCGTCGTCTCAGGGGTGACTTGATCCTGCTTTTCAATATTCTGCATACAGTGGATCACCCACTCGAACACCTGTTTCATCGGCAAGAAGCACGTGGCAGCAGATCGCATGGATACAAGTTAATTTTTCCACACTCCAGATCAAATTGTCGAAGGTTTTTCTTTGCTGTCAGAGTCTGTTTTCTATGGAACTCACTGCCCCCACATATCATTTGCGCAACAAGCCTGAACATGTTCAAGGCTGAACTTGACAAGTATATGTTGATTAAACCCAACCTTGCACCTGAATACACGTGCTGACTTTCCTTGTGTATAAAACATTTGTGTTGTTTTTATGAATTCCCTATATTTTTAATCTGTGGTTACTGTAAATTATTTACTTTTTGGACCATTAAAACTTTGAATAACTTTGAATTACATACTAAGCCATTCTCTGTCCAACGCTTCTCATCTCTTCGATTTATTCTTAATAATCTTCGATTCATAACTGACAGGCTATTAGCATTACGTACATATCTTCTTTTTAACCGCACTGATATTATTGTAATAACTCAATCGTGGACCAAAGAGGAACAATCAGATTCTGAACTGTTGATTTCAAACTATCAAATGTTGAAGAGGGACTGCATTTTAAAACATGAAGGAGGATGTCTTGTTTATGTTCACTCTAGCATACAGGAAAACATCTTTATTCCCTCTGTCTTCTATGATATTGACTCCATCTGGCTACAGAACTCAGAAAGAAAGAAATAACTCAGAAATAAAGAAATAACTCAGAAAGTTTTATGGTAGAAAAAGTAGTAAGCATAACAATAACCATAAGATGACAGGTATATGGAGTAAAATTAGAAAATCTCTCAGAAATCAATAGAGACAGTCCTATACCGCATGGTTCCTCATACACTTATCCAGTTTAAAAGCGAAAATCGCAACAAATTTCAAGCTTGTGGTTTCTTTAGGCAAACGGCTCCAAGAAAAACAAATCGTCACCGAGAAAGCATTTCGACGAATGGAGAATGCGGAATGCTTGAAGTCTTTGCAGGTTTTCCTGTTTAAGGAGATGGTTCTTAGTATGTAAGATTTTTAATGCCACCATGAGGTAACTTCGTATTCGCGTTTGGTAAAATCATGTAGATTTAGTTTCAAAATTTTCTCTTTGAAAAGTAGATTTCTGTAACGGAGCACCAACTTTGTCGCACGAAGATAAATCCAGTCAAGTAGCTGGATATACTTCCTTAGCAATGGTGTCCAGGCTTGGATGGAATATTCCATAACTACCAGCATTTGATCTCTTACTTGGATGCATCTACTATCCACCGGCTACGACTTTATCATCACTTCAACGCTTGATCGATTGCTTCATCGAAGTCTCTCTCACATCCCGCTATAAATTGATTGCAATGGATTTAAACATGCCTTCACTTAACTGGGTAGAAAATTCCGATATAAGTCTTTATTCTTTTTCCAATACCATCAAACCATTAGGTTTCAAACAGCTTGTTGATAAACCAACGCGTAGGAACGATATCCTTGACCTTGTCTTCACTCTCAATATAACACTATCTAGATTGAATTTATCACCATCATTTTTTAATTGCGATCATAATCTTATATTGTTTGAATTGAGTTGCAATAATGTAATTACTAGCAGTAAAAACCAAATATACTCAGTCACCTAGACTGGAAAATCTTTGTAAACCTCATTAAAAAAGAAAATTGGACTGAATTTTTCCTTTCTGATAATTTTAATGTAATCTCAAGAATCTTTATTAATAACAGGGTAGTTACTACACAAATCCAATATGAGACATGCTAGACTCCATAGACAGAGCAAAGCTAAAAAGATAGAAAGGCATATTGCTTACTTAACATAATGTACTCGTGATAAGAATGACATCTTTTCTGTTCTCCGTGTGTAAGAACTATCTGACACTTTATTAACAACCTTAAATCACACACAGATTTCTGATGGCTCTACAGCCTTCAAATTCCATGAAAAGCAGAAATCATTTTTAAAATTAATCAACGCATGTACATCGGGAAATTTAGATAGCATGAGCTACATCATTAAACAAAATCCATCTGGTAATGCGTGTTTAGTAATAACTGAGCCTTGTGCTGTTTGTAAGGAATTTCTTTTAGCTTTCATGCATGTTATAGTTACAAATCTTATACAGATGTAATCGTACACCATTCTTGCAATACGTTATACAACATTACAATTAAACTCTCTGACATAGGTAAAATTTGAAAGCAAGTTGCAATCTCCTGCAAACCTGATGAAGCGGGTTTCGTACCAGCAAAATGCAAAATGGGATATGAAGGCTTCTTCTTATTACTACTTAATCTCTTCATTGCATAAATCAAATCAGGAAACTTAACCTTAGAATATAAACAATAAATTGTTATACATAGGCACATGTTCGGATCACTACATACGGTAACCTATTATATACCCATTAATCACACACCATTTTTGTCTAGAATATTTGAGAAGCTTGTCAGGCAGGCTAACCTAGCACATCTGACACCAAACTATTTCATATTAAACCAGTACGGATTCCTTAACAGAGAATCTCGCATCACTTGTTAACTAGAATTTCTTAATTACGTGACATGGTCACTAGATTCAGGCCGATGAGTCAATGATATTAATCAATGATATTACTAAAGACTTTGACAGTGTCCCGCATAATCTACTCCTCGCAAAATTATCTGCTCTAGGCATTACTGGAAACCGACTTTCGTGGTTCAAATCTTTTCTCACTGGTCGCACCTCCTCCGTAGATATAAATGGCTATCGTTCAAGAAATTTGTATATTCCGAGCGAAGTTATACAAGGAAGCGTTTTAGGTCCATTACACTTCTTGATATTTATTAACGATGTACTATCAGCCATATCACATTGGAAGATATTTTTGTTTGCTGATTATATAAATTTCGCCATAGCCACCCACCTAATCTGACAGGCGACATTTTATAGAAATTGAACTACGACATGTATGCACTACCTCCGTGGAGTATTCAAATCGGTCTTGAGTTTTCCACCGATAAATCTACTTTTAAAATTTTATATTCATCATTCCGAACTATTCGATCATCTTGATTAACACACCAATTAAGCCAGCACGGTGTTTAGATAATTTATGACATCGATATTCTGGATCACTTACACTTCATGAACAAATTTACTACGTTATCTAAAACAAGAATGAATGTATTTTCAATTCATACATTCATCTTTCTACCGTAGTACAAGCTAGTGCTTTACAAGTTACATACAGTAACTTTATTGGATTACTACAATATTATATCGACTTTGAATCTATTCAGAGGATTAAGGATTTGGGTATAGTCGTAACAACGGATTTTTAATGAGCTACGCATGCGCTCCAGCCGTACAACGAGCTGGAGAAGAACTCTTTAGGCTTAAATCCATTCTGACATGTAGAACGCCAGAAGTGTTTATCCCTTTATATACAGCGATTGTCAGGCCGCATTTAGAATGCTGCATGCAAACCAGGAGCCACTTTCTTCAAAAAGACATATTACTACAAGAAAGAGTTTAACGCCTGGTTACCAAAATGGTTGAAGCTATGTTTGAGAAACCCTACAAAGAACGTCTAATTTCGTTAGGTCTTTTCTACCTTCGGCGTCGGCGTCTACGGGGTGACCTAATAGAAACTTTCAATATCCTGAAAGGCTTAGGCGACGAGGGTTGTCAAATCCAGTTCTCTAGAGCGATTAACCCTTTAAATAGAGGACATACATTATAGCTTGCGAAAAACCACAGCCGTCTGAATCTAAGGCAACACTTTTTCAGTGAAAGAGTGGTAAGCTTCTGGAACAAGCTGCATTCAAAAGAGGTTCAGATGCATTGCGGCATGAGCTTTTTCCAGACGTTTTCCCATGAATATACAAGTCGGCTGTCGAGAGAATTGTCCATTTTTTGATCATTTTGAATTTATATGGTCTTCACCACGAATAAAAAATCCTGTTATATAATGTCCTGTTTTAAATGTCATCTTTCAGGTGTACGCAACAATTTTTCATAGCTAACCCTTCACCGGCTTGGTGAAGAGAAACTCTTTCCGTTTTTCACAGTCGCAGCTACCAGAGAAGAGTGAACCAACTTTGGCAGTGGTGAGCGCTCCTTTGAAGCTTTCCATTGACAGAAATTCTGGACGCTCGATTGGCTTATTAGCCATTTACAGACCTGTGCCAACTGAACTGAACAGAACTGAACATAAATGGGACTGATAGTTATGCTTACGAAGGCATCCAACGATCCTTCACAGGATCCCTTAATTCGAGTTCAGATAAGAATACGTATTATGAAAGATGTGATATATTAGGATTGAGACAATTATGCTTTCGTAGATTCCGACAAAATCTTGTACTTTTTCCAGAATATTGAAAAAAGATAAAATATACATTGATTTAAAATTAGGTTTCAAAAAGTCTGAAGTTTAAAATCTTCACCATAAATACAAAATATCTATTCCGAATATTCTCAATCGGGTAAGAAAAGATTTCTTCATTTCTAAATATTATCGTTTATGGAATTAACTTCCTAAGAAAATACGACTGAGCACATGATGCACAGATTACAAAAAGCAACTCAACTCATTTTATCACCGAATAAATTAGACCAGCTATTGAATATTTATACATCTCCCGACAATTTATACTTATACGGCATTACTTTGCTACCTGTAAATTTAAAGAGCCAATTAACTTTTTTCTAGAGAATTTACTTTGCAGAATTATTGAAATTCAAGAAAAAGCCCTCTCCCAATTCTTGAAACGAAGATACCAGTTTCGTTTCCTTAAATTCGACGAATTGAACTTCCGATCCGCTTAACCCTGTTTGAGCTTACATGCTGAACATCATTCATGAATAAACTGCCATTTGGACCTACCCAAACAGTAAATTCTCTGATTCCTTTATTTCACAGATTTATCGTTAATTTCAAAAAATGTGAAGTTTCTTAATTATGTTTTACTAAGCTATCCATTTTTTTGTTTTATGAAAGATATAATGTGACGATTGTTACCCAACTATTCTTTATTGGTTGCTAACGATAAAAATAAGTATATATGTTGGACCTTAACATTTGTAAATCACTGTTTTATTTTATGTACTTGTTGATAAAAACAAATGATGATGCATAGCATGAATTAATTTATACAAGAATATACATTATAATTATTATTATTAAATAGGAAAGCAGCAATCATTTGTGTGTAATGTGGTTACATCATTTCGATCTATCTCGTCTATTATTAAAGAACACTGGAGCGCAGTACCTGAGGTATTACCGAGTTTTTGATGTGCAAAACTGCGGTAGCACCAATCATACTGTTAGTGGCATCTATGTCGCAAGAAGCGAGGATTTAGTTTTTTTGCCTCATAACTTTGAAAAGAATCCTCACATAAGTTCTCTATTAGCAGTTAAGCATTATCGATACAAATATCCTCTTTTGTGGAGTTATAATATCGGCGTTTCTCAAAAGTTCTTCGGTTTTGCTAAGTCGCCAACAGAACGATGAAATGCAGAATATTTTGCCAAGGATGGGCTATTGTCTGATACCAATCTATAGAAACCATCAGAATTGGTATTCATTTGGTCGCATTTTGAAAGAAACAAGTCTCTGTCTCTCTGTTTTTCGATCAAGAATGTCCTTCGCTGATTTACTTTATTCCACAGACCAATTTTATGAACCCGAACTTACTGAAGATTAGGCTTACGGTATGCTTAACACAATAGATTCTACACACATTGGCGATCTGAACGGCTTCATGATTTAGCCAACTGTATAAAAGGCTCTTATTATTTCAGGGTCAAAGTATTTCTGGTCCTAGTTTTCATATTTTTCTGAGGTAATTCTCCGTTCCGCAACTGTAACAGGAAGATTCTTCATAACATCATACGACAGCGCAGGGGACTATTTTACCTTTAGGTTTGTGCTTCAGTTTGTTTTAGTGTTACATAAAATTTACATGGTCTATCCACTATTGATATAAAATGACAAAATCCGTTTTACCATTGTTATTAGAGTGAAGTGATTCTTTGGTTAATAGAATATATGATTTTAAACACATTCACCAAAGAAACCCAAAATTAAAATATTCGGTAAATAACACGTGTTGATCATCAAATAATGAAATATCAAATGTAAGTTAAATTCCAATTATTTTGTGAACCCAGTGTTTTTTCCGTGTCTTGCTTTATCTGAAACGATATGAACGTTTAAAGACTATTGGAAAAGAGATTTCAATTCTCTTAGAATAAGCGGAACAAATAAATTGTGAGACACAATATAAACGTTCCCTAATTATAACAGTTTTTCATTTTGTATGAAATCACACACACGTATCCAGGCAAAGTGCTGCACAGCCTGATACTGGGCGGCGAAGCTGGGATGCGTGAAACTGTCAGGCCCCATTTACTTTATTAGAAAGGGTAAGTTCGTGTTCTTACATTGTCTTGACTAACAAAGATAGAGATGGAAACATTTTATTAATAACATATGACATTGATTTTGGTTTTCAATTTGTGCTGTTGATTAGAAATGTTTTTAAACATGTAGTGTGAGGCTTGCCAAGAAATACCAAAAAGGAGATTCTTAGCTAAATTGAAGTTTTCTGTTTTAAAATATAGGAATATTTAGTGAAATTATATAGGTTTATGTAAACGCGGTCGTTAAAGACGATGGGGCTAATATCTTACCAATCTGCTTCCAGTTCTCTAACGGAAAACGATCACTGTGGATGATCCTCAACGCGCCGGCATATTGATTTTCCGTGAATTTCGGTAAGTAGAAATAGTTTATAATTGATCGATCACATTCCATAATGATTACGAGGAATAAAGTACTTGAACACTAATGGCCACATGGATTGATCAAGCAAGCTTATCGTTCATCGGATATTGCTTGAACTTGACAAACACAGAAACAAAGGGATTACAAATCGTGTAAGGAAGGGCATCAATTGATTCTTATCACGATTGACTATGTCATATTTTAAATCGGAACGTTACCAAGTATATCTTCTAAACGAATGATATCCAACAACCCTTCTCCATCGGCTGCTAATATTCAAATTTATTTATGTTTTTGTTTAATAACTCATTCGAGATTAAAAAATTGGGCCCGTAATTAGAGCATTTAATTGGAAAACTCACAAGACCGATAATAACCGTATTTTACACCGCTTCTCAAGTTCGACGTATCCCAAACATTGTAGATGGTCATGATATTTGATGAGGAGAAGTATGTGATGTATTTCATATTCTCATGAGTAGCAAGAGCGCGATGGCACCGACAATTATTTCCGTCAAACAGAGCGCTAGCCATCAAGCCAGATGGATTCTAGTTCAAAAAGGAAGATCAATTTTTAAATGCATCAAGTATGAAAACATCCACGATAACATGATTTTCAAACAGACGAGATAGAAAACTAACCATTAGTCATAACAATGTTTTATTATAACACTAAGTACATAATTTAAATAATAAAGCAGCTATTGAACCAAACGTTATATGATCGCATCTTGCAATTATCAGAGGCACAATATAAGTCAAATCATATAAAATGTATTTCCATGCTGGAATAGTACTGTGTATATATTTGGATTGTAAACTTGTGTGCCGGTTGCAAGGTTGTCACTGCCGAGGCGGTTTTTGGTATAAGCTCCCAATTACAAACCTGCTTCAATGGCATGTGTCTACTTTAGTCCCTGACAACCAAGTCCGGCTCCTGGCCTGCACGCGTGATTCGGTGTGACCCGGCGTAACTGATTCTACTGACAAGAGAAAGACCTAAGGCTGGCACCTCAAAACCAGGATGCTTATAGCAGGTTATTATTATTATATTATTATTAACACACAAGTCTTTACAGACGATGTGCCAACAAGTATACCATGAAGAAGGTACATGATGAAGAAAAAAAAGAAAAAAAGAGGGGGATTTTTTTGTCTGTCTGTTTACACATGCCGTTTTTGATCTTTTTTTGTCTTTTTTGGAAAAAGGGAGGGGGGGTCATTGATAAACGGGAACACAAGCACGGCAGGATTCTCGCCACTGGTTCCTTTCTTTTGCCATCACACTGAGTGTTATCAGCCACATATCTTCACGGTCCTTCGGACCCCACCCGGGTAAGCGCGATGTTCCCACGATGGCTAGTGGGGCTGTTAGACGCTTGAGGGTCTTTCGCCAGGTATTCCTTTGTCCGCCACGGCGACGTTTCCAATCAGGTCCAGCGGGAGCAAAAAGAGCTAGGCGAGGAAGGCGTCGCTCATCCATACGGAGAACGTGTCCCAGCCATCTCAGCTGGCTGATAATGGAATATACGGTCAAGCGGCTGGTTTACACTATGTAATATATTGTACGTATGTACCGAAACGTTTTACCAAAATAAAGTCTCAGCCTCCGACGTTTCATTCGATCCTCTGTAATAAGGTTTTAAATTTGTAATGAAATATTAATTAGACAGTTTTCATAAGCATTTTCCGAATTGAATTTGCGATGCGTGCGTGTTTTAACAAGAAACATTTGAGTTAAATTATGGATAAAATATTAGCAACAGCGGTCCTGATCGTGTTTGTGAAACCAAACGAATGAAATTCAATGTTCAAAAAAGCTCATTTGCATGCATTTCCATCACACACTCACCGGTTTCTTACTGTTTTCACTCATCAGGTAGGGACAATAGGATCAGGATTCGCATGCGTTTGAATGTAGTTTATAAAGTCATCGCAGATTAATTCTTGTTTATCTGTATTGAACATCTCTATCAAGATTTTTACACTCAATTTTTGTTTCTCAAATTTTCCATATAACATCGCGGTGTAATGCTGAAGAATATTGCTTTTCTATCTATGCTTTGTAAAACAATGTTTCACGTCTTGCTGCAGCGTGTTCTCTCATTGTTTAAAATTCATTTCCCTATTAAGTCTTAACGACACACTGGGCCAGTGTATGTCTCTGGGTTTTATCACATCTACCAGGCGACGTGCCAAACTGTTGCAGTTTCTAGCTACCATCGTTGTCAATTTGAAACCCTGGTGCAATGATGAGGTTCTAGGATTGAATATATTGTTACTACCGCATTGGTACTACCGCAGGTACAGGATTGAGCACTCGCCTTTTGGACTTGTACGCAACTGCAGCAATATAAGGAATTGTTTGTAATCTCGTTCAAAAGTCTACTTATTCAAGTGCTGCCAAAATCGTGCTGATATCGCATATCTCTCGTTACACACTCGGTAGAATATTGTCAGGTTCGTATCCAAGAGTGTTTGACGTGAAGTTTAAGTAAAAATTCATATGAAATACTGGGGTTCAAGTGAAACTAAAATTGAAAATTAAATTTAAATTTAAACAGAGTTCGTTACAGTATAGAAATAACAACCACTCGATTTCGGACTGCATTTCTATCGAACGATAAAATAATTATGTAAAATATGTCCACTTTATTGACTGTTTTCTCACATCAATTGAGTTTCCATGAAAAAGTTGGTTTACTTTTCATAATGTATGCCATTTTGACATCTCGCACATGTATACTGGTGTATGTGAGCAAAATTTAAAATGAAGTGTATTTAAAACATCATAAAGCTATTACTTATTCTAAATGTTAACAAATTTAGACTAAATTTCCGATGAGTTCTATTGCTCGCCTCTCCACACCTACACACCACACCATTTTTCTGTTAAAACATGGTGGTTCGCTGTACGAACTATCTTGAACATCAAACAAAATATTCATTTAAATGCTTTTGCGTCACACACACCCCACGACCGGTTTCGTGCTGTTTCCACTCATCAGGTAGGGACAGTAAGATCAGGATCCGCATGCGCTTGAAACAGTGGAGGGATGGTTAACAAGGAGCGCTTGCATGCCATTGTTGGATAAGGCTGGTACGACCAACCTGTTCAATCACATGTGTCCAAACACATGTTTAACCCTTTCATGCCTGACTTATTTTCTAACCCGAAATAAAATATTTTTCTTCGGAAACGAGTTGCCTAGGGGTGAAATAACACAAATAATATAAAAAGTTTGTGACATTCACATAATTGAGAAAATAACAAAATGTAACCAATTGGTTACATCCGGCATAAGTCACCAGTGTACGATTTTGGTGACTCCTGCCGGATGTAACATAAAGATTACATCTATTTAAACGCAACGCATTTCGAAGATTTTCTGATTTATTCCAATTTTTTTACATAATGCCTTTGTAGGCATGACTAAGTTTATACTGGAACAAAATTTATAATAACTGAGACTTTCACACGATTTTTATTCGGCTCACAAAACTGCGAATTGTGAGGATACGTTCGAAACCAGTACCAGCACATACTTTCTCTTTCACTGTGGACAAGTCAATGATGTTTGCGAACGAAAAAGAAAACCATCCTGTAGTTGACAAAATTCTGTATGCCGCCGTGCAAAACAAATTCGGAAAATTCAGTTAGAATTAGCTTAAGATGACTTGCGAACTTCATGTAACTAAAAGGTTACATCCGTCCTGAAAGGGTTAATGGATGAGTGCAAACAGCACGAAATCGGTCGTGGAGTGTGTGTGACGGAAAAGCGTGCAAATGAACATTTTGTTTCATGGTTATGGGTTTAACCCTAATAAACATGTATTTGGACACGTGATTGAACAGGTTGGTCGTACCAGCCTTATCGAACAGTGGCATACAAGCGCTCCTTGTTTATCTTGAACATCAGTTTCACAATATAACTTTGTTTAACAATTTTTCACAGTCTCAAGACTAATTGAACATCATTTCACTCTTTCCATTTCACGATTTCGAACAATCTCACAGTGATTGTGGATTGAATGTACTTGACACTAGAATCACTTTGTGAAACACTGTCATTGGTTGTGTGAAGTTCATTCAACAGTGGCTCTAAAATATAACTTTGATCACGACCCGTGGATTTGTGTCAAGCACGTATTGTTTAGCGGCAGATAGTGTTTAAGATTACGATGGTTAGTAGTGTATTCCTCCCAAACGGTCTATTATTTATGCCCATAACTCTCTAATCTTACAATGCTTGCTTGCTTTATAGAAAGCTCGGAATTCATGGATTTTAATATTATTTGTTTCAAATCGTTTCGCTTCTGCCTTCCTATTTTTCTGGTTTGTGAATAATGGATAAACAGATTTCAAATGCAACCTATAATAAATCGATAGATTACATTTCGGGTTTTGTCTACATAAATAGTTTAAATTCTGTGATCTGTCTGGCACGTCAAAACAAGCCTTAACCGAACAAATATGTAATTAAGACCCGTGTTTACCGATTGAAACAGACACAATCTGGAGATTTACACCTTTGGTAGACGTTGACAATCAGGTACGATTTTCCTGGAACTATTATATACACACTGTTTAATCTAAGTCATGTTCGATCATAAAATACGGGGTTTTTGGATACGTGTCGGAGATAGAACAATGATGTGAATAACTAATTAGCATAATAAATAGCGAGGATATTCAATTGATATTGATTCGAAAAAGCTAGACTTTACCGGTTTCGACGAAACACAACGTACAGCAATATATATATATATATATATATAATATCTATATAGATCTATATAATATTATATATATACTTGGCTAATTATGTAAACATTGGGTAGTAGGGACCAGGCCTTGTTGGACCACGCGCTTATGCCGAAAAAGTTCGCCCTTGGCCTTTATTGCCTTGATTTTTTGGACAATATTTGTGTTCAAATGTAAATTTACAGAATAATGCTATATGATTGTGTCAATTGTTAAATCTGTGATATTCACGAATTCCAGTCGCTAACCATTGCCCAATCTGTCCGATATAATAGACTTCTAATTTCACAGGGAAACATGGTTTACCACAGTATCTACACAAATTTGGTTATTTTATACTTTTCATACTTTGTGTTTAGATGCCCCGGATATAAGATGCATCCAGTGAACTCAAAAAAGTTTTGCGTCTGTGGTGTTTCTTTTATGGCATGCAGACGTGATTTATTGAAAAGTTTTGAGCGCTTTTACGTACATCTTTTTTCGGTAAAAATTGAAATTTTCAAACGGGTTGTGGTCTGTGAATGAGGAATGTGGGAGCATTACGATATATTCTTAAATTCTGTTCGCTGCTCAGTTACACATACATTATTAATAGGTGTTCAAGCAACTTACTTTGGGAGTCACGGTAAAGCATAATCCGCGCATTTTTCTGATCCTTTTCAATAAAATCTTACATGATACACTCAGCCAGCTCGAAGAACATAAGTGACACTAACCAGCTTATGAGATGAATATTTTTAATTCTATTGCTCATATGAAATGCTTATTTGAGAAGTTAATAGTGTGTGTTTGGAGGTTATCAAGGTTATCTTCTTAACAGTATGGGTTCGCCCGTCAAAATAACGAGTGACTTCGTAAGTCAGTTTTACACCCTCCACCATTTTAACCCAGCATGTACACGGAATTTGGAGAGATAATTAGTACAAAACGTACGAAAAAAATGGATATTTGTCGATTAACTTTAAAATTCAAAAGATACCTAGTTGTTGAAAAGGTCGATAATTGCAAAATCGCGCCTGCGAGAAAATAGCTTGGTACTACTTTCGTTGTCTAATTATGCCGCATTGATTTTCTATCATCCAATTTCGCAGGTTTGAAACTGCAGCTGATTAATACATACTCACGTATAATCCATAACATGGGGTTAGTGATTTGTGTTCTGAAATTCTCAATGGGATATAATTTAGTCAACAAATTTTTCTAAGCTGGTCGTCGTAAATAAGTATCTGTTATCTGCGTCTGATAAGGGTTAATATTGCGAAACTTTTCGCCCAGTAGATTCGCAGTGAATGTGAGCAATCCGAATTCAAGCCACTTAGATCGATTTGACTAGCCACTTTGTGGATCGGCAAACAACAAGTTGACTTATTTTGCGTTGTTCAACAAATGGAGGCAGATTTCAAATTTTACACCTTTGTCAAACAAAATGTGTTAATTCAAATACCGAACGTCGAACAACACGTGTATCATGGATTTTCTCATGTTTTGTCACCAACTATTAAGTCATATTCTTGTCATTCAATGCTATGGAACGGAGGCTAAAACCATTTAATATTTTTAACAATTTTCAAGTAACAAATTTTCCAGGTTAAGCAAAAAATTACGGCAGATATCCAAGCGAGAATGTGGGATAGTCAAAGCCATTGAATGTTTGAGTGTTCGAGTAACATCATCGGGTTTTATTAAATATTCAATAGGATGGATTTGAATATGAAAAATTTCAAATGCCGACATATGGTGACTACGCATTCGTCGTTGCGTAAGATCTTGTAGTTTTATTTTGCGAATTCACTCTTGTAAAGGTATATTATTCTAACAAGTGATCAACTAGGTTTCACAATAAAAATTTCTGTCAAGGATTTCATGATCCATGCAGCGATAATTCCCAGGATTCGATCGAATATTCCATAACAGGACGCACACATCTTTTTGGCATCCGAGGAGATGTTTCGGTCTTGAAACGCGTGAATATCTTTTTTAGCGGACAAAAGTTACGTCGTGTGGAAATATCGTCCCGGCTTAATATTTCACACCTCCAGAATATCAAGATCTTTTTCCATGGTATTACAAAGTTCACGTTTTCACTAGGCGACCAACAAATTTTTGAGGATCTTTACTCCGTCTTATGTGCGTCAAGTAATAAGTATTTAGTCCTTTCACAATAACCACAGTGAATTTAAACGTCAAATCAGACTGGTGCCAGGTGACAATGGATTATCCTTTTACAGATTGAAATACTAATAGTATTTTGCTGATAGATGTTTTCTAGCGACCATTTTGGTGTGGACCCTGCATTCGCTACAAAGCAACATAAATCCTAAGACCTTCAGTAAACGGTGAGTGAATGTTGCACCAGTGAGGTTTTAGAGTACCTACAAGTCAAGCGGAAATATCTACGACTTGACGCTGAAATAATTTTTGTTATTGTACATTAACATTACTCCACCGTCAACCAAACTCACAATGCTTAAAGTCCCGAAAACACGTAGTAGCACACTTTATAATGTGAATTATATACACCCAAAATCATACAGCACTGCTTATTCAATTTCACAGCAAACGAATGTATCCTGTGTCACGCGTGAACCTTTGAGTTGCCCTACTATACAATCGGTACTCGCTGACCAACAGGCAGCCGCGAATCACTCGTGGAATTTGGAATTACGAAATCCCAAATCCAACACCGTTAAATCCTGGTTCAGTGATCTTCCCTTGGTTTTTCTCTATGCATCATGTTTCCTGAACTTGTTGTTCGCGATCGCTCAACTCATAACCGCCTGGTCGTTCGTTCGAGCCGGGAACAAGAGCGAGCTGCTTTCGCATCACATCATTCTGGCTATCATGGTGTTCGTTCTGACAATCGAAATCATGCATTTACAACGATACCCTACAGAAAAATACGCATTTCGTGGAATCCTTCTTGGGACCACCGTGTTTATGCTTTACTTGATGGGTTTGTTCACCATGGTGTTGAATTTCTCCGGACTTTGGCTCAGCCATCAAATCGAACATGAGGTCCCGAAAGAGCAGTTGGCAATGTGGGTCATCCACGATGCAGTGGAGAGAAGATCCCCGGGAAAGCCGTTGCTACTCTTGTTACTGACCTTGAACATACTTGCATTGGTTTTGCCAACGCAATCGTTAATCATTATGAATCGAACGTACAAACCAACAGAACCAAGAGAATCCATTTATTCGGAGGGTGAAGATGAAGAATTCAAGTAGAGTGTACTTTGGCACTGATTGATTTTGAGCTTTATTGACTATGATTGGAAATATTATTGTTATTCAAAAAGTCTGTACAGCGATTAGCTCAAAGCTCGGAACTGAAAAAATATGATATTGGGTGGGGTAGAGAAGCCGCAAAATGGTTTTGAAAACTTGTAGATCGGGTACCGGATTGTAGTTCATAGTTGTTCTCTGAGCTGGTATGGTTAATTGCGGACGTTTCGACATCAACCTAGATGACATCATCAGCGAAACTTCTTTCGAAGCAACTAGGCGGTTGGCATCATTTGAATTTATATGATGCAATTCGACCTCATCTACTGTGATTGGCTAGAATCCGTGCATGTCCTCGTTGGCGTGTTCTCATTGGTCCGTAGATCTCATCCACTTGAATGTGTTCATTGATTGATTGTGGTGTCGAATACCATGCTTCGAGGAAATCTCGAACGTGACGAGTTCTGCCTTTGGCGATGATTTCTGTTCTTTCCCAATTGAATTCGTGACCTTCTCGATCCATGTGTGCCGATATTACTGATTTGTCGTCGAAATGCAGCAGATAAATTTGAATGATGCCCACCGCCCAGTTGCTTCGAAAGAAGTTTCGCTGATTATGTCATCTAGTTTGATGACGAAACGTCCGCAATCAACCACAAGCCAGAAGTGATTGCGCCAGGTCTAATCAGGTCAACAAGAGGCGGGTGGCGAACATCTGGCCAATTATCACATTTCGGATAATCTGTCCAACATTAAGCGCGTTACCCCCCGCGTGGCACGCACACACATCGATTGTGTCTCGATTCGCCCCTGAGGTCAACCTGTCCAACGCTAATCAGCACACAACACCAGAGAAGTTGATTGGTCAAAGGCGTTTATTACGCACAAGACACATAACAAAACACACGCTTAGCTTGATATTGTAGCTCAGGGATTGGATGTTGTGCGTTCTGTGCTCGCTGAACTGGCATCGTCATCTAGCTTGATGACGAAACGTCCAACTGCTACAATGCCTGCTCAGAGAACACATGTTTATCTTATATTGGCAAAAACAAACAACCACAACACTTATTCTCAAACATGTCGGTCGCGGTTGTCACTTCGATCTTATTTGTCAGTCGATTTCGTGCCAACCGGTCCACTTCAAACCCTCGCCACGCAGGACTCGTTTAACCGACATCGACGAATTACATATTGTTCGATTGCGGCTGACGTTGTTCATCTTCTCATTCTTTCAAAGATGTAGCTTAAACCGTTCTAATGCAATCTTTTTGAAACCCGAAATTTCGCGAGTTCGCAACTGACGTCGTCCGGCTTTTCGGTGCCTCATGCTCTTTTGTTTTGCCGGAGGGTGGAGTTCAGCATATCATTCGAAAGCTCGTGATTAGCAATAATCTCTAATGCACTTTCTTTCCTCAAACGACAAAAGATTCACTACGCCTTTACCCTTTACGTATTGAGCAAGCGGGCTACATCATTCTATTCAATTGAGATGTACAGAAATATCACACTGAAGTGTATACATCCTGTCGAATTGTAATCGATCTGTAGACCTCACGAGCATGAGCAATAATGCAAGTTTTGTTGTCTCAATAATAACCTGATGATTATCGATTAACGGTGGTTAGATGATTAATTAAGCTGTCTCCGTCTGACGTTGCGTGCAGAACGATTCGGGACAACGAAATGAAGGTCACTCCATTGTACCAATCATGGTTTAGGACATAATAGAAGATTCTGAGATCAATATCAAGAAGAAGCTACGTCACTCGATTAACATCTCGAGTATTTGGGTATCAGGTGGTAAAAGAGGATTTTTTTAGATTAAAACTGTTATATCCTCTAAAAACTGGCTTTTACCCATAGGCACAAATATATTGAAAAACACTTGCCAAAAATAAAAAGATAATTGGAAAGACATCGTGTGTGGTTTCGTGTACAAATTGATAGGCAAAAAACATTGAGACAGCGAAGTAAAGCATGAAAATGAAAAAAACGCAATGAAATCAACCGAACAGGAAGAAGTTAAGTGAAGGCAAGACATAAATGACTGATTGTAAATAAGGCGCTAGTTTCAAGCGTTGACTCGAATAGAATCTTTAGCACGCTTTGTAGGAGGCTGAGAATTTCCCAAAATGGCACTTTCAAACGATTGGCTAGAGACTTCAGCTGCAAATTCGTTCCCAGTTCCGAGAAAAGCTTCTGTTCCACGCCCAGCCGTTTGACCCAGAAAATGGCCGAACCTAAGAGCAAATAATCAGTAGGATTATCGTCCGACAATAGAAAGAGAAGTAACTATGGCTTACATTTTTCTAAGTGTCGATGAAGAATCGGACTGATCCAATGGTGGGTCGCTGTTTGGGGTTTGTGGGTTGGGTGACCGAACGTGAACAGCTTCTGACCGGGCATCTGGGATCGGCTCAAATTCCGCCAAAAGATCTTGAAGACCGGCAGCAAACTCCCCTGCCACGGAACGCAATCCAGTGAAAAGAACATCCGCCAATCCTCCCGAGTTCGTCCTGTTGATTAGACTTGCGCGTAAAGAAGCAGAATATCGCAATGAGTCCTGTAGTTCCAACAGTTGTTGCTTGTAGTAATTGCGTTCAGCAATTAATTTGGCCATTTCCTTTCTTGTGAAGAAAGGCTCAGTGGCATCTGTAGTCTAAATTATTTTATAAACATGTAATAAATATTAGTTATGCTCTGGGGACCAGAATGAATGTACACATATTAGCAATCAAACATGCCAGCAAATCCTTTAGCCAAGTGGTTCTATCCGGCCTTAGTTTTATAAAACAAAATTAGGCGATATGTTCTCATACATGTGACAGTGCAGGAACTCGAAATTTGAGGCATCAATTGTGCTTTAAAATCGATCTATCACGTGACCCACCCCTCGTATTAATGCTCACAATAAACAAAAATTGAGCGAGTTGGTAATTTATCATAGACGGATCATGCAACAGTGATTGATAGGTGTTCAAAGAAGAGTACAAGCTCGACATAATAATGGCGAAAATACTTGTGGCCAGTTTTAGAGATTCATTGTGTGTTTTGAGTAATACATTATGATGGCGAACAAAAAGCTGTAATTGTATGCATCTCGATCACATCCATCCAGAAACAGTTTCGTGCGGATCCTGATCGTTCAAGTTCATACATTATTATCACTATGACTTTATTCACCACGATCAGATTTTGTAAGATACAGGTTTGAAATTTTTTCACATTTCTAGAGTTGACAAATCAATCTCCCCAAGTTGTCAACAGCTCAAACGCTATGTACTGGATGATTAGAAACTTGGATCACAGCTGAGATCGCAGGTTTGCATGCGAGTAATGTGTATAATACGTCACAGACAAACGAGGTGTTTGCACACTCGCGTTGGGGATCAGTTGTGGTGACCACTGAGAGCAAAAAAACTAAAGAAACAACAAGGAACAAATTACAAGGATTGTTTACAAAATATACACACCAATACTGGATACTTAGAAAATTCCCCAAAATAATTACGATAATCCACGATGAAAGCATTGGAATGGAGTTCTGAGATGGAGAGAGAACGCGATGGTTGCGTGTTTCATTCTACATCGAGCAGCGAATACGCAAGAGCGAAACTCGAGCCGAGAGCTTCCGTTTTACACTGTAATTATCCGCTTTGTGAATATTTCAAACAATCTAGTACTCATTAGTAGTCATGAAACAACAAACAACCTAAAGATGTTCAATACCTACTCCATTACGACTTACTTATATCAAAGGTATTTTTTTCGCTTTCTGTTCTGACACTGAATCCCAGTCTGATCTAGATACTGCTGGCTACACAACGCAATGGAAGCTCTTACATCATTCAACAATTCCTTTAATATATCTGCACATCCATTTTAAATAACTTCATTCAGTTCACTCACCATTGCAGGTTTATTAGATTAAACCTTGTTTGTTCGGTGTCCCGTAAGTAACAGTTAGTTAAGAATGGCCTACGGAACGAGGAGGATAACGGACAAACCTTTTCACCTTTACTTACTTTTCGTGTAACAGACTGAATGGAGCCCCGCCACTCCATTTATATATATTTTGGATACCTGGTATCCCATGCACATCCAAATATATATTCTCAATTACAATGGCAATATCAAGGTTATCCTAAACTGGTGTTGTCTCTACATTTATTAGCATATGAAAGTTTGCTGGACGAACAATGTAGGATGTTAGTGGTCGATTCCAAAGAGGGGCAGCGAACTACAACCAGAGAGTGTTTTAAAAATAGAAATCACACATCATATTTTCATTCGTATGATTGGACCTGATAAATAACTGACACTTTCATTTCTATATATATATATACTTGTGTACGACACAGTAAAAATGTTGAGAATCCGAAGAACTTTCAAACTACTTTTGTTGCTTGCTATAAATATTGACTTTATGAAGTGGTATTTTTCTTAAAATGTAGAGTTATACATTTTTGAAGTTTTAGTTTTTGGTAAGCGTATCGTCATAGAATTTATCTTGTCAAACTATATTAATGATCAAAGTAATGTGTTGCTTGCATCCCCATCCCTCACTGAACCTAATCTTACTGTCTCCACCTGATGACGGCAATCAGCGAGAAACCGGTAGTGGAGTGTAATTTCGGGGGATGTGAGCAACACATTACTTTGGTTATCCATAACACTTAGACAACACTACCTGATTCTGGCTGTTTGCCGTCATCAGGTGGAGACAGTAAGATTAGTTTCAGTGCCTTGAGTGCTTGACCAAGAATTACTTTGTGATTCTGTGTTTGAACATCGTGGTTCGTTGTACGAACCCTATGCAACAGTGGCATACAAGTATAACTTTGTTTACATTTATGATCAATCGCATTTATATTCGCTTGCATACATTTCTCTTCGCAATGTGTTGCGAGTATAATAATAGCTCACAAAATGCACGTGCGAAAAACGCTGTTTTATACAAAAGTATATTCGTTTGTTCTCATTCTATAAATGCTATCTTCAATTAGACAGCCAACAGTGCCTGCTTATTTGTTCACCTGACACCGACCCGAAATCCGCAGTCAGGTGAGGGTAATAAAAGTGCAGTAAGGGACCTTTAGTCACGTGACGCGCGACTGTCACGTTAACCGGATTCCTGACCCGGTTACACCCGGCTGTGTGATCCGAGCACCGTATCAACTTGTGTAAACGAATGAAATGATTACAGTACATGTTGGCTTCCTTCGGTCGACCATGGATGTACATCACAATCGCGTGACTATTTCGTGTTCCACAGCTTTTTGAATGACTAAACAGTCCGATTCGGGAGAAACAATCTCTCCCACAGCGCTCGCGACGATAGGCAGAACTCGGTCGATGGGCGTCAGATCTGCGTTCAGCACTTAGCAGCTGTATCTGATCCTCCTCAGCTTGCCGACGACGTTTTACACAATTCCTCCAACGGGAGCGGTCAAGAGCAAATTATTCCCAGTTCGCGTACAGTACATAGTCACCTAACAATAATCGAGTTCAACATGGAATCTGTTCATCACAGATGACCAAATCAAACATAACCATGCCATTAAAATAAGCTGTCGTTTCTACAAAACTCAGAACTTAACAGGAGGTAGATGAAAAGAATAAATAATACCTGCTGCAACACGTTGCCTGGCACTTTGGGCTCGGTAGTCTGAACCAGATCGGAGTCACATGTTGAGGAGATGGCTTGCGCAGATTTGGTGGTAATTCGGTCCAACGATCCACCGAATTCGTTGGCAGATCGAAGAGTTGCTACATTGGGTGAGACAGGGAGTTCGTTCAATACTGCGCAAGAGGAAGCGTGTTGTGGACGATTGGCCGCGTCACTTGGGGTAAAATCTTCAACGTCTTCGTACAATTTAAGTCGTGTTTGCAAATGAGCCACACACGTTCGGTATTCGTTTAGCTGACGAGCAGACCGACTCAATTCGACCTTGTCCTGACCTCGACGACGTCGCAAATATTCAACTTCGTTCAACAACATGAGTTTTTCCCTAAAGTGGAGAGGAAATCATCACACATTTGTGAAGAATGGATGGGTAACAGATACTGACCACTGAAAACTCCTAATGAGACAGGTTGGATGTCTGGATGCACGATCGTGCAAAATCCGTACAAAATAAGCATACTCATGATGGACGTGTCGTAATCATTTAATATGTTGAAAATAGGTTTACCGTGTGAAATGTAGGACTGAACTGTGAACCGGCGGAAGACGAGTCTATGGGATATTTTTGCGCAAATCAATATATCGATATATTGGGTACAATAATAAGCTAGAAGCTGCATATATTACACTTGCATTGCAGAAATTTTACTGACCATGGAGTACAAAAAACGCAAGTCGACAGAGCCTCTACGCTCATTCGAGACGAAGGTGAGTTGTAGACATCATGCTAATCAAGCAAATATCAGAAGAGGTTCCATTTGTCCCTGGGATTGACGTAGTACGAAAAAAGCAACATGCGTACATTTCGTGAGCAAGGTTCCTCGCGGTGCGCACTCGGGAAATGCGCCCATTCTTAATCACTCACCAAACCGGGATGCCCAGAAACTTAATCCTGGTAAGCAGAACTACCTCAATTAGGTGCTAATAACTCTCAACCTAATGAAAAATGTAATCAGCACCGATTGAGCAAACCCGGATGTACTGCTCAAGCTGGTTCATCGAACGATGCAACAATAAAATCGGCCACAGGAAGCATAGTCTTCAAGCGAAATTAACCGAGACGAACACGTCCTCTGAATCGGCTACTTTCACATCCGACACAGAGAAAACACTTATATTTAGGTGAGTCACTAAATGCCTGCACGGAAAATGGGCTTTTGGATTATGTTATACAGTTAGGAACTGTCCAAAGTTTGAACTTACCCAGTGACGTCATCCAGTTTGCGAATGAGATCGTTCTTCACCACATTCAAAGCATTCCTGAAAGCAGGAAGGGGGTAGTTTGAACAAGTTGTTGACACCTTCTGAGAACGCGATTTGCAAAAGTGAAAAATATAAATTGTTAAATACTTTCTATGTCGTTCGGCATTGGATTATTTGGTTTGGATTCGAACATCGACTTCGAGAAAAGGTGGCTAAGATTTACTTGTATCCTTAGTCTAAAATGGATTCCCAGGCAAGCTGCGTGAATTCTATATCTGCCCAACGCCACAGCATGATTTTAGGCTTGTGCTTTCAAAGTGTCACGCAGCATCAAATGCAGTGAGATGCCGACTCAATGAAGATGAATTTCAAGTTGCAAATTAAGATTTATCCTCGACTTTGCACAAAATACTGACTCAATCTCTACCACCTATAATAAGTTGTACATGAGAAAATGCCGCGGGCTGGCCAATATCATCATTATTATTGTTTTTGTTTTTCTTACTATTATATATATATATATATATATAAGTTTAGAGATATTAATACAACCTTATACTACAATATGTCTATTTCACCGGCTGTGAGTTTATGCATCATACGTGAAAGCTATGACCGAATTAATTGAATTACAAAATTTGCGTGATTACTTGCGAATATCACCTGCTCGACATTTTGAAACCAGCATACGATAATATTATTAGATCATATGTGGTCATTTCTGATGCGTGTGTGATCTACATTTTTTAACGAACCACTGCGCAACAAAGCGCACCGAGTTCATGAGAAAGGATGCGTTTCACAACGGCAATGAACCTTGGTCAGATGTACACCGTTATTCTGAGTTATAAGACGGAAATAAGATTAGTTATTAATCGGACAATGTAAAGCATTCTACGAGCGCATGTATCGAGTTTAAGATTTTGCATATTGAATAAGAATCATACTAACGCTCGTTTGACTTGAAGAGCTATATTTAGAAACTGATTTAAAAAAAATTGGTAGTAGTGTTTGGTTTAGGATGGAACCGGGCCATCAAGGTCTAAAAATGAAAGTCACAGTGATTCTCGGTCGAAGGTTTTCGCTGAAAGACCAGCCAACTCACAAATAAATGTTCGCGAGCGCGTTCGTGTGAACTCTATCCATTTACTTTCCATATAGTCTACAATGATCCTAATGGGTTCTTCTCTACAAGTTACAACATTAGTTATTAACCGGTTAAAATCTTGGTTAGGAGAATATTCAGAGACAGCTGGACCAGAGTTAGCTTCAAGCATGGCGAAAATCCAGGCCAGAAGAGCCATATAGCCTCTGGTACTAACCTGAAACATGGAAGTCATGGGATAGATGACGTAGTTCAACTAACTGAACTCGAGTTAACGATCCGAAAACGTTTCACTCACTTTGTGGCTGATAAATCCTGGTTCTCTTGTATCAATTTGGTGACTTCTTTCATCATGACTGTTGAGTAGAAACGGGTTATTTGCTTTAAAATCACCGTGAAATTGTACGATTTCATTTAAACAGAATAGAAACCTAATGGCAACACAAATATTTAATGGGTAGGTAAACGGTTACCTGTGGGAAGTTAGATTGGTTAAATGGATCTCTAAATAAA
>JACCGJ010015296.1:0-36619 GCA_013407085.1 Atriophallophorus winterbourni | reverse complement strand
CACCAAATGCATAAATGTTGTTGCGAATCCAGCGTAACGCAGCAAGCTGATCATAGAGACCAATGTTTGCTTCTTGGGTAACCGGGTTAATTAGAAATCCAAGTGGACCAATGCGGAAATTGAAAGTTACGTGGATCGCATCGACCGTGAGAATGGTCTTTGGATCTGGTTGCTGTCCTTCCGACGAGGGAATCCCATTCGAAGCACCGTAAGTAAAAAACAAACCATTTATAATCACAACGACCGGTTTCAATTTTATATGTTGCTCAGTTCTGATTGTTGGGACAAATACATTCAAGTACAAACAATCTTCGTCCCCGATAATTTCGTCCGTAATTGGTTTTAATTGTAAACAAGGACTTTTGTAGCTAAAGAACTCTTGGAGCTCGTCGGTTTGTAGCGAATGATTAGTTTGCCAAGCTTGTGCGCATAGTTCACGTGAGTTGAGTTCGACTGGGCGCCGAAACCTTCGTGCTCCAGTGGGCGGGAGTGCATAGGGAATCCCCAGAAAATGAATGACCTCTTCTTTGATAAAACCTTTGAGACGACCACAATATGTCAAAACTTCCAAGTGTCCAAATTTTGAGCGTGAGTTAATCCATGGAGTGAGGAAGAAATAACAAATTACTGCCAGGGCACACAATAATGCCAACAAGAGCCATACGTTCAAGCAACATGCTGAAGAAAATCTTCTTTTGAATGCACTCACTCTCAAGTTTGAGAGTGATGGAGAATGACCGTAGATAACATCATCCAACGAGCCTCGTTCACACCGTTTAATTTGATATTCCTCTAATGCACCAGAAGTTCCCGCAATATTCATGAGAAAATATTATGGCACGGCTGCGTCGTACGAGAAAATTGTCGCTTGCACTGCTTGACCTTGAAACGGACAATCAGCCAATCGAAATAGTGAATAGTTAGCCAATCGGTGGTCATTTCCAATCAGATGAGAAAGGCTCTATTTCATAGTAAGGGATGGAAAATCGACATTTTTTACAGTCACGATCCGGCCAAAATTTATGAACTAGGCAAAATGAAATTTAAAATGACAAAATATAGGAAGCTTGTCACTATAGTAACCGAACTCAGGTAGCAACCAACTGAAGCGAACATCCGGTTCTAAGTGGTATGGGCAAAAGGCAAAATGTAGTTCGACATAAAATTGCTTCCATTTACTGTCGCAAACATAGCTCTTGTCAAATGCATTTCTTGTCTATTCCCGATGCAAACAACGCATGAATAATCTAAACAGGAAAATGTTTGATAAAACAATTTGTAGATGCGGTCTTGCTGTACTCATCAGCGCACCCTTAAAAAGTATTTAATTCAGTTGAGACATCGCTGTTGTACAAAGTTGAACGATTATGCAGCGATGCCACCGATGAAAAACGAGTCCATCAAGAAGTTAGTCGTCAGCTTGCTGATTATGGTTACCCTAAGAGCCTGAAACGGGTAAAATACCCAGCACCCAAAACGGAAAAAGTTTGGCGTGCAACAGTTTCTACACTTTAAGTTAAGGAAGCGTCAGAGGGGATAAGTCGAATCTTGAATAACACAGGTATACGAGTGACGTAATAATGGGGTAGAACGCTCTATCCTTATTATGGATAAGATTTTTCAGGCTGCGCGACGAATTGCGTATATAAAATAAACTGCAAGGGTTGTTCGAAAGTATATATCGGGCAAACATCCTGAAAACTCAATACAAGGATAAGTGAACACAAAAATCTATTCGGTAAGCAGCCACGCAATTCCAGTGAATATCAATCATGGATCAGAGATTCAGCACTAGCTGAACACGTGCTGGACATAGGTCACAGCGTTGATCTTGATAACATCAAAGTGATAAGGCGGGGGTAAAACCATACATGGAAAGACTTCACGCTGAGGCTGTTGAGATAACAAAGGCTGGTAAGATGGATGGGGCTGATATATCTTCAATCTGGCGTCCGGTTCTGCAGCAGATAATGATAAGCTTGCGTGACCCTCTAGTGTGCGCACCGATTACGCAATCGAGCTAATGTGTGCTCAGATGACATTCACACCTGCCAAGACCAAAAGAATTGAGATTATACGGTACGTAGGGGTAGTGGTGCGTCAGTTGATATTGATCGCGCCTGTCTATCTTGACAAGTACAGCACCCACCATGGGCTGTGCAGTTCTTAACCAGCTTAGGATTGGTCAGGTGAATGAAATTTAAACTTGATCTCTGTTTGTACTGACACCCTTCGTCTGACGAAGCTTCTGAGTCAGAAGCGAAACGTTACCAATAAACTAATCTTACCGATTCATTACAAACTTCCTTTTTTCATGATTATGATTCCCCGATCGGTCACGAATATTTCCCATTACATTGAAGATTCCGTATTATCTAATCTATTTTCGGATATGGCCCTATTTGCCTATACTGATGTGACCTGCAAGGTTTCTGCTTTGAACCGCTGAAACATGCATGAAAATGTCGCAACTGGTGGATGCAAACTTCGCTGGGGTAAGGTGAATACTGAGCAATATATACCATGCTTTTAAAATCTTTCATCTTCGGACATTTCTTGACGTGCCTCTTAAAAATTTTGGTGAATTAATTACGCTATAATATTTTACCAACCCCATTCGTTTAAAACATCTAGCTACGTTGCTTGTGTGCATCAACCGAAGGTTTTTCCAACTCGCCTTCACGTTCGATCTGTATCAGCGATGTTTTGCTACCAGGTCAATCAAGCATTGTTTATAACTACAGCGAATTAATAAACAAGAAATTTATTTGATCCTTTCATCGGCATGATGTGTTCAGTATCCCGGTTACATGGAGCTTGTCTAAAAGTCTTCATGATACTAAACCAATGACCCCGCCTGCTTCGATTATTTTGATTGGGTTTATGCTTGTGTAGGATGAAAAAGCATATCACACGTGAAACTTGTGAATTGTTAGACTATAGTTGGTGACAAGGTCAAGAGTGTCACGTGCCGAATTTTTCGTTAAATTTGCGAAAATTTGACAAGGGTAGGTGCGGGTGTGTGCGCAACACGACATAGTGACATGAATTTGATGCAAGAGGGGATCACTCCCAAATATTCCGGATGTGTTATAATGGTAACAGTTGTACCATTGAATTTTCCATAAAATATCAAATATCTGCTAAACTGGCAGCCTCGATATACACAGGCCGAGCTTGGCGTTCAGAATGCAGTGATCGAAGCGGCATCAATAACCTTTGTCTACTGTTCCGATCTCTAGAATTAGCCGTCCTGATTACGATGAAGCAGGAAACGTTGGCTGTTATGCCAGCCAGCACGCAACTACGCATAACAATATAGAAATATTTCTAGTTTACACAAACCTACCCCAATGTTATAAAGATCATTCTCCATTTTATGATTCTGAGATCACAAAGTGATCGCTAACAGAATCCGGCCTATTCTTCCCCTCTGCCAACGCTTCCATACAAATCAGAAATGTTCGAATAATTGGTTTAGAAGTAAGCAATCCGCGAGCGAGACACTGTTGCAACCTCTGTTCCATGATGGATTATGTAGCTCAACTGCTTGCTTGTTCCGTCACAAAGTTTCCCTTTGCATAGACATTTCCTCTTTCTTTTATTTGTCTAGGCTTGGGCAACCTGAGAGTATCATAGGCCACGTGCAGTTTCTGATTGTGCGGCACTTTGCCTGGATCCAGGTTTGATTTTATGCATATACACATAGACAAAATACGGTTGTTGATCATAACACTAATTAATAACAAGGATTCAAAACGAGGTATTAAACCGTATAGCGACCGCCTACATGCCGATGCGGGCGAAATTGCCAAGGCAGGTCTCCACAATCTGGTACTCGGCACTTATGCAAAGGTAAATGGTTGTTATTCACCTTATACCTACTAGTTAATTAGATTTTCTTCTTTAAAAATAGCTTAACCTTAGCTTCGTTAGTGATGTACTTTTACGCAAGTGGGCCGCTGTGTCAACTGACCTTGACCGTATTCACTTGTATTAGATTGATTTGGATGCACACTAGTAGGCAAATCAACCACTGATCCACGAGACGTAACACAGCGTAGGCGTAATATAGGCTGTTTAGCGGTAAGGTCAAATCAGTGGTGGGGGGTTGACTACTACCTAATCATGTTCCCTGTCCTGACTATCACTCTTGGTCTGACGAAGCTTCTGTGTCAGAAGTGAAACGTAACCCAAACACTACTCTAACCGATTGCACTCAAATTTCTTTGCATTATGAATACACGATCGGTCCCAAACATATTCCAATCGATTGCTGATTCAAAACGCTACTTCTAAAAGCCTTTATTCCCCGCATTTAATTCGGGTACAAAAGTTTGTAAGGGATGAAAGCACATTTGTTGGTGATAGGGACCGTTCTGGTGGTCAGGTTGAAAGTGACGTCTGTTATTTCTTCTTGAAGAAATGTGTACTGCGGAATTTGAAAAAACAACAACATAAATGTAAACGTTGGATCTGCATCACTGACATGATCGAAACACGGGAGTCTGCTGTTGTGTAAATATACAATATAACCCAGTCAACAAGTCAAAAATGTGAGCTTAGAATTTTGTGATCGTAAATTCATTTAATCACTTTATTGCAGAAACATGAAGATTGTCTACGCGAAGATTGCCAATTATGAGCAGGTGGAGGGTATGCGGAAAACCTCCATTCGGTACAACTCATGAAGCATCATGAAGCAACGAAAAGACCGACAACAACGACGACGTTAATCGCAAACCCGTAAGAATTCGGTTTTCGGAGAAATTGACTGAATACATTCCGAGTGACAAACTTTTCGGAAAATGTAACACATTCAGCAAGTCAGTAGCTATTGAACAACGTGCAATTTGTCACGATCGGTCGCACGAATCCCGCGTGGTGAGGGCTTGAAATCAACCGGTCGGCACAAAATCGACTGATCAATCCGACTGTGAAGATAACTTCATTTTGCCCCCATCCTCTTTTTCTGATTCACCTTTCACCAACGTATCCGAGGTCTTTTGTGCACTTTCGGCTGTCTCACGTTTTAAGGCTGCAGGACCTGATAAACTCTCGCCCACTGTACTAAAAGAATGTGCTGGAGTGCTATCCTCCCCCATCACATCCATTTTTAATCGTTGCATGGAAAGAGCAATTATGCCTGATTGCTGGAAATCTGTCTGCATTAGCCCGATTCCAAAGAAAGATCCTGGTAAATACCGTCCTATCGCGTGCACGTCGCAGTTGCTCAAGGTACTTGAGAAAATTGTTTTACGGCGACTCGTGTCCAGCTGTCAGGTGCATGATGTTCATCAGTTCGCGTACCGGAAAAATCGTTCAACTGTCGATGCTGTTGCTGTACTCACAGATTTTATCTCACGTTCTCTAGATAGCAAATCTAAAGCAGTACAAACTTGTTTTTTGGATTACACAAATGCCTTCAACAGTGTTCTAAGAAACTCATTACTCCAAAAATTATCTGATCATGGCGTCAATGCAAATATTCTTCATTGGCTGGCATCTTATTTTGAGGGTCGTTCCCAATACACAGTCGCGAACGGCCAAACCTCCCGTGAAATAGCTATTCCCCGTGGTGTCCTTCAAGGTGCAATATTGTCCCCATTTCTATTTTCCCTTTATATTTCTGATCTTCCTTCTGACCTATCTGCACTTACCCTCAAATACGCTGATGACGTTGCTATTGCAGTAAATCAAAATCGCCGGATCGAGCAACATGCCTTAGGATCAATGGTAACGAACATTGGTCAATGGTCCGCCACAATTGGTTTATCATTGAATCCCTCTAAATGCAGCGAAATCGTATTTTCCAACATTATTGGACAGCGTCGTTTAGCCCTTCACCAAGAAATTCCTCGCGTTTCTCGTAACGGCTTGGTGTTCGACAGATGTTGCAGCTTCAAGTATCTTGGTGTTACAATATCTGAAAATCTTAGCTGGACTGAACATGTTACAAGGGTATTCACAAAAGTGCGCCAACTGTCGTTCTACGCACTACGTCTCCGTTCTTTCTCCGTTCCACCAAATGTCATTCAACTTTTCGTTTTTTCCTCAACTTCTTTTCGCATCTCCTGTGATTTTTCCCGGCCTCTTGAAAAAGGATTTTACGATGATCAGAAGATGCATTAAGCTCATCTCAAGACTGAGTTGTGTTTCCGCTGATGACATTCGTGACACTATTGTCAATCGTCATTTTCGTGAATGCAGCAGATTAATCGCGAACATTTCTACTGATAGTTTACATTCATTGAACAAAAGCCTTGTTTCTTGCAGATCTCTTTCCTCCACCCGAAGCCAGTACGTTATTCCCTATTCAAGAACGAATAAATTTAGAAATTCTTTTATCCCATACTTGGCCAGATACATGGTACAGCAATCAAAAGCTGTTACAGAGTTGAAAGAACGCTTGACAATTTTCAAATGATGCCACGATGCCCCAGTTATTTTTCGAGTTAATTTTTCAAATTCCCCTATCATTTGTCTAGCCCATGGTAACCTGACACTTTTTTAGCCCAAGTATTACTTTATTGTGTGGCACTTCATATATTTTATTTTATTTGCATTATATAACGAACCTAATTTATTGATGCTATGAAGTAAGAGAAACGCTCACCTATTTTTTTTTCATTCACGCTGAGATGTCCTGCTTTTAAATTCTTTTTATTCCCGTCACATTTGTCTAGCACAGGTAACCTGACACTTCATTGGCCTATGTATTATTCCATTGTGCGCACGCTATACATATTTTTGTATTGGTATTATGTAGAGAAATTAATCTATTGCTGAAAATTCGTGAACACGAATAAAGTCATTCTTCTTCTTCCTTCTTTTCTTCTTCTTCGGAGGGACAACTGACACAGACCAATTGAGGAGCCTGTTGTGGTTGCGATATTTGCCTATAAAAGCTAGAAATGGGCTTCATTCTTGGTAATAAATACTTTGACCAATTGGTGTTGTGTTGTGGGAATTTGGGCCTGACTGATAGACTTCTGTGCGATAAACGGCTTGACAGGAAACGGGAGGGGTGACGTGTTTAACGTTTGATTGAGTGCCCTCGAGGTGTGGACGATTTCTTTTTAGATGAACTCGAGTCACTCAGCAAAATTAGCTCCCTTACCCTATGACTGACTTTCAAAACGAATGGGAAATTAAACAGAAGACATCTACCCAGTGGAGTGTGGTTATGACTAACGAATTGAAAGCAGCTTTGACCTCCGAAAGTGCAGCCCACTGATTCTGTAGTCGCAAACTGCTGAACTTGATGAAGACAAACAGAGTTTCTGCTGACAATGAATTGGGTGCAATATAATCAAGAATCAAGAATCACCACTCATCGAGAACAGAATTAGTTGTTTCGCAACTTCCGATAAATTACCGGCTGAGTTGACGCTGCTGTACGGTCAGTATTCTGAAACTGTTCCGAACCTCCGGTAAGATATTTTCATGAGAAAACAGTATTCGCTGGTTATAAACCAATGCGCAATTTTTGAGAAACAGACTGACTCTCGTGTGAAATCAGTATTCTGCGGCTGTTTCCTAACTTCGGTTACTTATGTTGAACTGTCCCCTTTCACTATGAAGCTACTTTGACGTGACCATCCAAGAAGCAGTGATGGGATATTTGTACCATCTTCGAGATAAGATATACCAGATGTTGTAGCTTGTGTCGGGCGAGGAATTCGTCTTTGGGTGATTTAGCGCACACACATTTACTTTGATCTCATACTGAAAATCGACAGCAAGTATGCTTAAACTTGAGGGTGATCAAGGCACCTAATGTATTCGCACAATCTTGTACGAGCAGAGATACTTTTAACTCATACGTGGTAAATTCCTGTGAGACCAAGTTACTTGTGTCAGGAGAAGTTTAACATTCAAAAGCTGAAAGCCGAACCGATCTCCCTCAACAAACAATTGAGTATAGGTTATATAATATGATTAACAACCACGCAAACAACTTCATGTTTCAAAGAGGACTAGCGACATTTTCAATCCTATATTTGATATAAACCTTCGAGATAAGGCACTCGGTGCAGTATCCTGATCCTGTAGGCTGGATGATCAAATTAAGTTGTTTTTCGCATATGTGCAGCTCCAGTATTTCCTCCAATGACACCAATCTTTTTAGGAATCTTGATGACTATTGTTTGCGTCGATGTGATAACTGCCAAAAACTGGAGCACAAACGTCTGAACACAAGCTGTGTATTTGATCAATTGATTACAACTCTTAGTGCACGCATGGGGTCGTTAATTCGCATACAGTTACGTCAATAAGAAAGGGGTAAATCACGACAGATCCATTGACGCGTGATTAATGCTCAACGCGTGCGTCAGCTTGAGCACGTTCACTGCTCCGTGGCATTAAGTCAATAAATATGATCCACGAAGGCATCTTGATCATACCACTCTAGATTCTCATTATGTCAGCTTGGTAACATACACGAAAATAGATATTATATCAGGACAATAATGTGCAGTACATACTGCGCTAATATTTTCAGCCGCATTCGAATTTGGTAGCTGCGGGTGATGAAAAAATATCAAAACTAAATTATTTTATCAAATTGTGAACAAAACATAAATCATGAAACAGGGTTATCGTTCTTCAAAAAACGGATGTGCTAACAGAATTTTATTTGTGGGATAATTGGTCAAAGGTTATCTCAATCCCGTTCGCAATTTCAAGATTAATACAGGTGAAAGGCTTAGTAAAGTTAATTTGAACGCTTCATGTGTGTGACAGCATTTACATAGACTGAAATTACACATCACTAACGCGAATTCGAGGCAGTTCCAAATGTTTATTTATCCAAAAAGGCATTCCGTTTGACATGTAATATAGGATACCAACATAAATATAGGGATAAAATTCCGTCAGAAATTAGTCGGTACGCTGTATGAGAATTCCGGAACCGTATGAGTTTCTGAGATGTTTTCCAATTTAGGCAACGGCTGAATCTAAGATGTTTCAAGTGAAGCTTACTCGCGTAAAATAGAAATATATTCTGCCATTTCTGCCTAATGAGATACTAAATAGTATCATGGTAGAAACGAGATTTTAGCATTTCTCGCAATGAAAGCAATAGTATGAAACATTTTGGGTTATTTAACAAAAGATTGTGTTTTCTTTTCTAAATTTTAGACTGGGATAGTCGAACAAATACACGTTAGCTATCAATTTTCTATGTGATTTGTTTTGCGCACAAAGCAATGATAGATTAGCTACGTAAAAATTAATATGCTTCCTAAGTCATGAGACCAGAACTTTACAGCATATTCTATTACTGGTCTTTAGTACTTATTATCTGGAAGAATATTTGAGGAGAATATCTGCTGAATACTCGCTTCAGGAGATTATGCTTGGGTCAACCATCATGTGTTTCAGACTGGGCAGAAAGTCGGTGCACTCTAATCGCAAGATTATCAGACGATTCCTCTTCGAGAATTGATTGGAAAATGTTCATGATTGATGCGATGGTCAGTATAGGTCTTATGCAATCGTTTAGAGCATTTTATGTAAGGTTTCGCTGCTGGCATAAGAGGTTCGTCAGATCACGCGAGATAGCCAGAACAAAAAATAACATTCCACCCACCACGTTTGCTCAAGCTCACCACAAAGCAGCCTATGATGAGCCTAATGTAGGTCAAGTCATGTAGGCAAGACCCAGAACGGTTGTTCGATTGGTCGAATACGGCATGGGTGCACGTTGATCGGATAACAAGAATGTGTAAAAGTGCAAATCTGTGGTAGTTAATGTTGAAGAATTTATAAAAAATTATATATTAAGAATAAAATGAATTTTGACTAAAAAGTCCGTATTTGCATACATTTCCATCACGTACACACACACCACGACTGGTTCCGCGCTGTTCGCGCTCATCATGTAGGGACAGTATCTACATGCTTTGAAACAATGGAGCAACGGAAAGCAAGTTATCGGCTTGTAAGCCACTGTTGGATGAGGTTGGCGCAACCAATTTATTCAATCACGTGCCCACATACCTGTAAGTTGGTTTAAACCATAAGTTTGAACAAAAAATGCGACTTTGAAGGCACGGATGACAAGGTATATGGAGTGAAAGTATATTACCATACAAGAGTTGATAGGGACAGTCGCACAGTTCATGGTTTCAAAAATATTCGTCGAGCTTCGAAGTAAAAGCCGCAATGGATTACGATCGTAGATTTCACCCATTAAAGCGTAACAAGCTGAACAAATTCTCACTGAGAAAAAATGCTGCGGCTATCCAATCGAGAATGTGGCATGACTGGGATATATTGGGGAAGATTCACGTGTCCCAGACTGTGTGATGGTTGAAAATTAAGAGAACTAGACAATCTGAAGAACGGAATAATGGAAAAATATGGTGTTTCCCACAAAATATGTGAACCCTTACATTTTTAGACGTTCTGCGTTTTTCCGACCGTATTTTACTGCAATCAATTTATGTTTGCAAGTCAAACGGCTTTCCATTTCGGCTGTATTCTATCCCGTAAAAAGCGGGTTAACTTAATTCTCTTTAGCTTAATTGGTTGTCATGGCAACCGGACAAAACATGATCGGGACGCCCAAATGTGGATCGATTCCGATAGAACTTGAGCGAAGCGACCGAATGAATCAACGGAATTAGCTTGATTAGATAAAATGTTTTAAAATGTCGTCCCGCGGTGTGGGGTGTGTTGAAAATGCATGTAAATACGGAGTTTGTTCATGGATTTAAATGGGTTTAACCCCATTTCCATGTGTTTGAGCACGTGATTGTACAGGTTGGTCGTACCAACCTTATCCAACAGTGGCAAACACGCGAAGCTTGTTTGCCATTCTTCCAATGTTTCAAGCGCATGCGGATCCTGATCGTACTGCCCCTACTTGGTGAGTGCAAACAGCACGAAACCGGATGGAATTCTGAAAATGTGATTACTCTGTACAGAGTTATGTGTTGCTCACATCCCCCGAAATTACACTCCACTACCGGTTTCTGGCTGTTTGCCGTCATCAGGTGGAGACAGTAAGATTAGGTTCAGTGAGCCTTGAAACAGTGGATAAACGGGGGATGTGAGCAACACATCACTTTGGTCAGCCATAGACGCCTTGAGTGCTTGACCACGAGTCACTATGTGATTCTGGGTTTGAACATCGTGGTTCGTTTTACGAACCCTATGCAACAGTGGCATTCAACTATACACTTGATTACGCTATACTTTTGTCGCAAATAAACTCTCGTTATTTGTAACGAAATACTGCGGTATTATTGTATCCACTGTTGATATCATTGTAGGTCTAATTTCCTGAGTTTTAAATGTGCACGTAACGAAATCATTAGCCGTTAAAGTCTGTTTTCTGGATTTCACGAGTGTGTTTGGCCTTTATCGATCGTGCTATTACTAGTCAAAATAATAAACTGGATATGTGGATATTGTTGCAATTGATCTCAATTCTTTATAATTGATAGGCTAGTTTCTTTTTTGTTCGCAACTGAGAAAAAAGAATCTTCCAGGAGCGATTCTATCTTCGTTCTTCTTTTTAGCATATCTCACTGTGCTTCCACATTCATCATAAGCGTTCAATACAAAATACTCAGCTGACATACTTATTGAACATGCCGTACTGAAAAACAGCTTTTTGAATTTGCTCTGTTAATTTAAGTGAAATTACCCGGTCAGAAGTGAGATGATTGTTTGTAAATCTGTGAAAATGTGTGGAATTTGCGCTCACCCATCTGCGTGGCGAACGACGAGGCGCATACTGGAGTAGTCTTTCGTTATCTGGACTTTGGTGTATATATCTTTTTGGAGTGAAACATTCCGTTCTTTCCGCCATGCGTTGCTGGTACTGCTGCTTGTCTCGCCGAACGAAGATGGTCGCTGTGTTCAGTGTTCGGAAAAATTGAAATCAACATGCAGGAGTAGCAAGATTACAATGAATGGCCCAGACTCGTCTTTTGAATAAAATCAATTTTCTGGTTCTGTTGAGAACAGTGAATCGGAAGTTGTGGACAACTTTGTTGAGAATAAATCGAAAGTTTGATTGGATTTGCATCTGAAGATAGTTCAACAATGAGTTGTAATGTGTATTTGAGTCACTGAAATCAAGTTGGACCTCGTTTAGTTCACATAGTGCTTCTCTGAGTCGACTTTACGGATGACCTTCGTCTCGTCGCTGTATCTCAAAGCACTGCAGACATAATCGAACACGATCACGACATGGTCACTCCGCCACAATGGAGCTTCGTAGGCGAAGTCAAAACAAGGTCCAGAATAGTTGGACAGTCTGTTCCTTTCATTCGTGTATGGTTGAAGACATGGTTGTTCAAGGGTACTAAGTCGAATACTTCGCGAAGTTTGTGCTCCAGTGAGTTCGTTGGATGCTGGCCTCTCAAGTATAGCCGCGGAAGGTTGAAGTCCTCCATCTGTATATCTGTCAACAGATTCCAGGTCGAGTGAGCACCACAGCGTGTCAGTGAGGGAAAAATCAGTATTTGAGATTATGTTTATCTTTAGTCGCTTGTGACAATATAACGCGACACCACCTCCAACGCCCTCATGGACACGGCGTATGAGTGTCATATTTGGGATAGAACGCTCCATGGCGGGCATACTCGATTCATATCAAGTTTCACTCACAGCAATAAGATCAGGGGAATTGTCTAAACAATTATCAATCAGTTCCGCCAACTTGTTGACTAAATATTGAGAATGTGTATAAACACATTTGATCGATACTGCTTTATGTAGAGATGAATCATGTGGTATGTGATTAGGCGTTAAATAGGGTGATGCCGGATCCCGTTGAGTACTCTGTGCCTGGGATGATAAAACACGTGAGCTTTTAATTGATCGCCAACCACTTGAATCGACAATTAGGTTTCGGTGTGAATTGCTAGGTCCGACTCGATTTAAACCACACCTACGACATTTTTTGATGTATTGATTTCTTCCATTTGGATGGAAACGCTGCTATCCGCTCTCTCCAGACTAGGGAGTGTTTGACTTATGACATTGGGTTTGGGTAGGCTAAATCTAACATCCTTGGGTAATGTTCGTTTTCCTTTTTCCATTCCGACAATAGTGCTGGTCAAGAATATAATCTTCTGGGGTTTCGGTCCATCCACTTTATATTTTGGCGAAAAAAGAACTCGAGAAGTGTCCACAAAAACGGCATTAAAAATATCAAGAGAACATTCAATGTAGCGCCACTGCTTGACGTCATGCTCTATGGTTTCCTGAATCGATGCTCGAGAAGTATTTTCTGGTACAGCAAGTAGAACTATACTTGGGGATACCGTTTTTTCCATGGTGTTCAAGCTACCCTTCCTTTCCCACCATGGTACATCGGGATATATGCGGCAGTTTGAGTTGGGATCTGTCTTGAATATGTACGCATTCAGCAATACGTTCTTGATATCAGCCTCGCATTTTAGTGTTACCTTGAGCAAACGAGGTTGACCAATATGAGGTGAAGTTGAATGGCGAGTTAGACGAGTCACTTTTTGCGATTACATGTTCAATTTGCATTAGGTGGCAAAGTTGAGTCCATTTCTCGACGTCGTGTTTCTGTTTGTTATCAAACAGGCTTTCTTGGGACTCACTGACGTTCGTACATATCACACTCAGCGCTTATGGGGAGTTCTTTTTGCGTACCGGAAAGTCAGATTTTTCGAATTTAAAGCATTTGGGGCTTGACTTTGTGAGTCGGTTACAGCAGTTTTGGAGTGTACAGCTGAGGTAGACCGTAACAGCGTATCTCTGTAAGAATTTCCTACTTCCGTGGTCGTTTTAACTGATTCCAAAACGGGATTAACCCACACAGAGAAAACACGTTATGGATTTACTCGTCTTGGGACTCCGGTTGTTCACACACTTTGCACGTGACCTCGAGACAATTCTGCGTGTCGAGATGCGTCCTATCAGCTGGGCCGGCCGTGATCATTGTTGCGGTCGCGGATGCAGGCCCTTAGCTCAGAGTTCAAGTTGGTTCCTTGTGGCTGTCGGGTGAACAATCCTCGCTGTCACAGCTTGATCGATCGATTTTTTGTCCGTATGATGTATCTCGTGATGCGGTCAAACATGATATTAGCTTGAAGTGGGTTGATCGGCTGAGTGATGGGCTTTTGGACGACAGGTCGATGCAGCTGCTTTGGAACTCGTGATTTCGTCATTTAGCAAATAATTCAAGATTCAAGATTCAAGATTCAAGAATTTATGGTTACAAAAAGCACATAGCTTCACAATTACCATATCATAGTAAATATGTGTTCAATAAGAGGTATAAAAAATCAATTATACGATGTCACTGGAGTCAAGTAATATGCTTACCCTGAGTCAATACACAGGCATCGTCAAATCGTTAAGTAACAAATAATTGTCCAAGGTACGAGTGAATGTTTGGATACAGGGAGAGGTGATGATTGCTTCGGGAAGGGCATTCCACAGGAAACAGACACGTACCGAATAGAAATATCGGCGACAATTAGTACGGGAATGGGGAATTTGTAGTGCCGCTGAGTGGCTACGTGTAATTCCTGATTCCCGGTATTTGAACAAATGTTTGAGTGGATGATCTGGAGTATTCAATATCTTGTAAGTAATTATAACGTCACTTCGAAGTCTACGTTGAAGAGGAGTGGGGAGCTTTAGCTTTTTCAACCTTTCCTCGTATGTAAGGTTTCGATAACCACGCACGAGTTTAGTTGCACGATGATATATCCTGTCAAGCAAGAATATATCTTTTTTCATCCACGGAGTCCATGCTTGCGATGCGTGTTCCATTGTGGGAATTAAGTAGGTCTTCATGATTTTTGGCAACGTTACAGGCGTAAAGGTTCGGAAGATCCGTCGAAGCATACCTAGAAGCTTTGAAGCACGCTTGTAAATGACCTCACAATGCACGCTGTTCTTTAGGCTGCCACATATCCAGACTCCAAGATCCTTCTCCGATTCGGTCCAGCTAAAAATCGTCTGCCCAAAGTGATATTCGTACTGAAAGGTCTTTTACCGATTTGCAGTCACTGCATTTTTGCAAATGAAACGGCAGTTATTTCTACTGACCTTCGTGTCGTTTGCATTAAATCACTTTGCCCGTTTTACGCAGTTGCAGTTGATTTTATTCGCATCCAAGTTAACATCATCCGCAAAAAGACTACCTTTCATGCGAGCGTCTCAGTAACTCATTGATGTTTGTAAACTAAGAAAGCATGGACCGGACACGGAACCTTGCGGTACACCAATGGCGGTATTAATGGACTCGTGATTGTTTACCCAGTTAACACGAACGGTTGCCTGCGCTCATTGAGGTGCTTTCGAACCAACTACGAGTAGCTGCCGTCATACCATCTGTTTTCAGCTTCCTTAGAACGGCAAGTGATTCAACTCTGTCGAAACGCTTTCGACCTATCCACATAGCACGCGTGCACACGTCTCCTGCGTCAACCGTTTGCGTCCAATCGTTTAATAACTTCAGCACGTTTGTCAAGCAATCAATATTCAAGCCATCAATATTAAGCAATCAATATTCAGAGTCACAAGGCATTTATACAAACAGTAACATTAATCTCAATATCTCCAGTCTGGTTAGAAATACGTTGTTCCTTTAGTAAGCCAATTCGAATAGGCAAACTAATGCTAATTTAAGCGCCAATATTGTTCTACTGGTACACACTGTCCAACAATGTCATGACGCCAAGCTAGAAAATGTCTAAATTTCGGTCTAAAGTTGGCTTTTATGGCGAAATTATTCAACTATTTCTGATTCAAAGACTCTTCTGTGAAAAGTTGTAGCGATATCGTATCAATTATATTGTGATTAATTCAGCCAAAAGTGATAACATCGTCATTTTACCAAGCTGTCTACGTTTTTTTAAAAAAAATTACCGAAGCAAAACTAGAAAATACCAAAATAGCCATAGTTTCATCCTTTACCGTCACAGTCCACGACCGGCTTTCCCGAATCTGTTCGACTTTCCCTATCGACGAATCAGAGGAGACCTTATCTTACTTGACAAAACATTCCATACCCCGAACCATCCCTATCAGGATTTATTCACGCGAAGGGATACAAGAAATTATCGGACCCATGAATATGTGCTGGTCGTACCCCATTCCCGCCTGAACTATAGAAGGTATTTTTACTCTGTCCCTGTCTGTTTTACTTGGAACAGTTTACCTTCAACCGTTGCTCACTCCACTAGCTTTCATTATTCGTTTCCCGAACACTCATATAATGCTTAATCTACTTCCTTATCTCGTTTATACACTTACATTTTAATTTTTACCATCCTGTGGTTGTTGTTAAGCTTGTTGCTTTTTAGACCATTAAAAAACTTGAATTACCTTGAGCAGTATCTCCGGTATAACCGAGATGGAGCATTACTATATTGACCAATAGATAGACAACACTTGCTATCAACCAATCAGCTCAAACGAGCGAGGCACAGACACGTGTGTGCACGTACAATCACGTTGGTTGACTAACCCAAAACTGTGCGGCCAATGACTCAACATAAGATAGATGAACAAGTGCACGATCTGTTAGCACCGCAATAATAATAACTAATGAAGATTCAAGTTGAATGATCATTGGTACAACATGTCTCAATTTCTCTTTTCTTGTGAGGATAAATAGCATGGAGGTGGTGAATTCAAATAAGCATAATACGCTAACCCCCATCAAATAGTCCACCTTCTCGTCTACGATATCGCGGCGTTCATTGAATTCCGGTCGACATCGAATCAGGTCGAAGATCGCCTTGACCACGTGAACAAGGTCATCCCGATCGAGAAAACCGTCACCGTTCACATCGTACAGCGAAAAGATCCAATCGATTTTCTCCGCATCGGAACCTCGGGTGATTTGCGAGAGTACACAAGCGAATTGCTGCACAAGGCATATAAATGGTTCATGAATAAAGAGAGAGAGAGAGAAATTGGTGATTAATTTTTCATGCCTCAATCGATCAGTCATTGGAGCCGATACTATTGAACATTTGGAATATCGCTAGCAGGAGTTCATAGTGAAACCAGCTGTCTATATGCACACGAATTCAGGCAAAGAATCCATCAATCGTACATTCATGACACTTTTCAACTATTCACAAAGGCAGCTCAAATGTTGGGTTAATGTGGTTTAATTCACAATGACATTTTTCACTTGCAGGCAAATAGATTTACGTGATATGCTAACTTTTAAAACAGGGTCACTTGCTGTGGGCCCCCCTAAAGTTTGCATACGAAATCAGGTCTTCCGCGCAGGTCTTAAAGCGTAAATATTCGAATGAGTTCTTGCTGAGCCAGGAGCTGTTTTTCAAGAAATTCCAAAGTGGAACTATTGTCATACTCATTCCTGTTAACCAGATTCCGTGTTTTGCACAATCAGCACTGATCACGCAGGCACAACTCAATTCAACAAGCCATCCAATCAATTTTCGTTCCACAAAACTCACTTCAAAATTCAATTCTCCCGATTTTTGTTTGTCAAATGCGCGAAAACACAGTTGAGCATACGCGGCAGAAGCTGGAATGTGTGAAAAATTGTACGCTGACCACTGTGATGGAACATTCCACGTGCGTCACAATGCATGCGATGGAATGGATGATACGCTAGCTTGATACAAATAAGCGATTGCCATTGGAATGCGTAAAAATCAAGCATTCTGTCGTTATGGATACCGAAATTGTGTAAGTGAAGTTTTTAAGAGGCAGGTATTTCTTCGCAGGTCGCCGGGCCCCATGAACTCCGTTGTTTATTTTCGGTTTCTTTTGGCACGAGGCTGCACAGTTGAGATGATTTTCTCTCGTTGGATGAACCATATTAACTCACGACAGTGACATTTCCTCTGTCTCGTTACACTAATCGTAAGGTGTCTTGTTTAAACTCCCATAGTTTCTCGATACATCATTAATGACTTGACTTGACTTAATCCCTTGAGTTCCAGGAGGAACATAGGGCCTCGGCAACTTGTTTCCAGTTTGGTCTGTCCATAGCAGCTAGTTTGATATCGTTCAAGTTAAGTCCACATTTGCGGAGTTCCTCTTCGCACGAGCGCCTCCAAGATAGCCTTGGGCGTCCGACACATCTCTTCCAACACTTTACCGAATTCCCATTGTTTTTGATACATGCATCACGTACATTCTGCATTTTGTCGGGGATTAATTTTGTACTTTTAATTGGTTGGTTTGTTGGAAATTATAACAAATGCGGCAGCAACTCATGGAACAATCAATAGGTTAATAGCTAAATCGAATTGATGTGGTGTTATGAACGGATGTTATGTAGCGAGAGTAGTTGGGTTCATATCGAACGATGTGTTGTTCTTAACCCAACAGTTTAGTTTAGCAGGATTAACTCTGAACCAGTTTGAATTTGTGGTTTGCTACTACTGGCCCATCTGTGGGTTTGACAGAACACAACCGTAACTGAACTCGTGTATTGACCGAATGAATGAATATTACAAAGTGAGCGAGTGAGTGAATATCACACAGTTAGGGAAAATCGCAATTTGAACTCACGATCGATAGTTCTTCCACTAACTATGCAACAATTTGATTTCAGGATAATTTGGTATCATAAGTGTAGCTTCAAAAAGAGTGTGGAAATTTCATTGTTTTCAGCGAACCACTGGATAAAACGGGTGTTAGGTCACTCAACATTGCAGTATTGATTTTCCGTGAGTGGGGCAATTGAGAATCACAAAACTGTTGTTTAATTGATTTATAATTCAAGAATCCTACTATCCTTGCTTGAATCACAGATAACACCTCAATAACAATGCATGTTCATGAAGGTCTTGTGACAGTGGAGCTTCTTCAGCGATCATAAGCAAACAAAATTGTTAAAAAATACATCTTGTACTCTGTGTCTTTGAAATTTAAAGTGTGAGTTTCTCTGTCAACAGAAAAACATTCAAATTACTAGTATATATATATATATATATACATTTGACTTGGTCTTATCACTACACTACAATCGCCAGTGGTGAACTTCGCAGACAACGCAAAACTGTGGAGCTGGATAAACTCTACTACTTACACTCAGAACCTTCAGCGAGAAGTTGAAATGATGTAATCCAGGTACAAATATATCAAAATGACACTGAATACCGAAAACGCAACTTAGTATCGCTTAACAGCGAGTTCAAAACAAATTAAAGATATCGGTCAAGATGTTATTCAACCCATGTTCTTCGATAAAAACAACAAGTTAGGTCTCCCCAGAAGCGCGCTTGGTTGCTTGGCACCAATATCATTTTCAACTTTATTACAGTCTACATCCGTCCATATATTGAATATGCAAATATGGGATACTTGGTTGAAAAAACGATATTCAGTTTAAGGAAACTTCATAAAAATGTTTCTTTTGTGAAACTGTAACTTGGTATCGCAAGTTCCGCTTGTATGCCACTCTAGGATAAGGTTGGTACGACCAACCTGTTCAATCACATGAGCCCACACTCATGTAGACTGGGTTTGAACTCACGACCATGAACAAAAAGCTCATTTGCATATATTTCCATCATACACACCACGAACCATTTCGTGCTGTTTGCACTCATCTGGTACATGAAGTAAGATCATGCACTTTAAACAGTGAAATAATAAAAATCAAGATGCGTGTGGTAAAATTACATGCAAGTGAGTCTTTTTGCACCTTTGTATCATTTAGTGTCAATTAATTTGTTGAAAATCTGGAACCAATTTGCAACTAGAATTCAAACGCAGCTAACACGCTGCTCGTCATTGTTACAGTCTGCCTTCGTAACATCAGCCACTACCTATAACTCTATGATAAACGTCAAATTATAATTGCGACAATACGTCTCATCGTAATGTTACAAGTCAATCACACGGGAATTCAGTCCTCTAGAGTTAAAAATACGAAATAGTTACGTACGATAATTATTGGCAGATAACTTTGTTTGAATAATTCAATGTTTATGTTGAGGCGATAGCGGTAAATTTAAAATCGTTTACCACAAAGTTTGATAGACTGGAGTAAACATTGAAATTTGCTCAGCAATTGTAACTATCGCAACTGTTACCAACCTTTAATTGAAGCAATGAACAGAAACAAATATTTATCGACTTCCCGCTTCACATATTTGCCGAAAAGAAAAAAAATGTTTTGCGAATTAAATCAAATGTGGGAGATTTATAGATCAGTTTATGCCTTCTCAAAATCATCACAAGCATCATGTGAACTTCGCTCACTCTTGTTTGAATCATATTGAAATGCGAGGCTGATATCGAGAAAGTACTGCTGAATGCGTGCCTACTCAAGACAGATCCCGACTCAAACTGCCGCATATATTCCGATGTACCATGGTGGGAAAGGAAGGGTAACTTGTACGCCAGGGAAAAAACGGTATCACGAAGTATAGTTCTACTTGGTGTTCCAGAAAATACTTCTCGAGCATCGATTCAGGAAACCGTAGAGCACGACGTCAAGCAATGGCGCTAAACTGCGTGTTCTCGAGATATTTCTAACAATTTTGAGTCCCTTTTTCGCCAAAATATATAGGGGATGGACCGAAACCCCTGAAGATTACGTTCTTGACAAGCACTATTGCTGAACTCGTAAGGTCGGAATGGAAAAAAGGAAAAGGAACATTACCCAATAATGTTAGACCTAGCCCACCCAAACCCAATGTCATACGTCTAAAACTCCCTCGTCTGGAGACAGCGGATAGCAGCGTTTTCATCAAAATGGAAGAAAATAATACATCTTAAAACGTCGTAGGCCCGGTTCAAATCGAGTCGGACCGAGCAATTCACACCGAAACCTAATTGTCGATTCAAGCCGTCTGCGACCAATAAAAAGCTTACATGTTTAATCATCCCAGGCACTGGCTATTCAGAAGTATCCGGCATCACACTGTTTAACGCCTATTCTCATACCACACTATTCATCACTACTTGTTAAGTCCGGCTCCAGATATGTTGGACAAATAACTTCAGTTTACACCCCGTCATTAATCACAAAAAATACGATAAAGTGCATCTATACAAACGCAAACAGCCTTATCAACAAATTAATAGAATTGTCCGAGATTCGTAATGAAACGGTGCCAGACATAGTTGCAATAACAGAAACGTGGTTCCATGCCTCAATGTCTGAAAATGAACTCTCTATGCCTAGCATGGCTCTATTCCGGCGTGACCGTTTAGGTTATAGCGGAGGAGCAGCACTCTACTTCAAGCTATCGTTTTTCTGTAGAGCTATGAAGGACCAGACCTTTGATATAACTGACACCTTGGTGCTATCTGACTCATTTCAGGAGATTAATGCATTATAGGAGTGATCTATAGTTCTCCAACAGCAACTCTCGAACTAAACAATAAACTGATTAATGCTATGCGAATGAGACCACGCGGTACAATACTCAAATAATGATAATGGGGGATTTCAACTATCCCCAACATTATAGCATGGATGACCACTTGAATATGAACTTCAAGTCGTCTTGGGTTACGCACCCCTTTATAACCACGCTTTTAGATTTACTCGTATGAGGGGATGAGACCGGCCGTCTACGTTGGACCTAATACTTACACGAGATCCATCATATGTAGAGAATATCGTTTATAAACCGCCAATCGGACGAAGCGATCACGTTATCCTAGAATTCGAGTAAGTTTGTAACGCAAGTCAGAGGGGTGAACTACCGTGCTCTGTGAGCCGATTCACAAAGCACTAGTTTCGCACAACTGGATTACTCCAATCCGGATAATCATTGGCGCTCTCTGTTACAGCACCTGAAATCTATATTGGAGGAACATTCAATGTTTGCTTTGAAGAAAACTTCTCAACGTAGTAAATTTATAATACGAAACAGGACTAAACAGTGGATGAAACAAAGGGCAATAGCATTGGAGCTTCACAAGGCCATCAACACAGCCGATTCTTGGGCACACGTTACACGACTGCGAAACAAATTTATCAGCTTTGCAATCGCAATTGATTTATCGGATGCACCAGAATCCGGAGCTCTTATATAGACTCTAAACGATAGAACAAATATTAAACCAGGAGTCTTTGCCCTAATAATTTCGCCCGGCTTCACATAATCCATTAATCAGACCGCTGACCTGTTAACAGAGTTTTATGCCGGCGTTTTTGCGCCGAAATCCATGGAGCCTGATCAGGAACCAATCATTCGACTTGACCGACCGACCTTGAGTGAAGTATTGATTACTCCGATGGTAGCGCAGTACTTACGAAAATTAAACGTAAAGAAATCTCCAGGACCAGACGAGATAACTCCAAAGCTGCTCAAAACCTGTCATGCGCAGCTATCTGAACCTCTATCTTGCATGTTTAATAATTTGCTCCACGCTGGTGTGGTGCCAAAAGACTGGAAACTGGGACAAATAACACCCATTTACGAAGGTGTTTGCCGTTCTGATGTTAAAAATTACAGGCCGGTGACATTGCTGTCTCCGGTATTAAAAGTTTTTGAGCGAATAATAACCGCAGAAATAGTGCAACATCACGAAACGAACGAACTTTTGGCAGTTCCCCAACACGGATTTCGCAGAAATCCCCCTTGTCTAACAAATTTGCTGACAAGCTTATACGATTGGACGAGGGTTGCAGATGCATTCTACCTGGACATTTCTAAAGATTTCGACAGAGTTGATCATAATTTACTCTTGAACAAGCTAAAGAAACACAGTAATGTTTGAAGATTATATGAATTGATACGTGATTACCTCAGCAACAGACACATCAGAGTTCGTGTGGACGACCTATTATCGAAGAACATTAATGTCACTAGCTGTGTTCCACAAGGCTCAGTGCTTGATCCAATACTGTTCCTGGTCTATATAAACGATATACGAATACCAAATGACGGTATAATGGTTTGTTTGCTGACGATATAAACGTTTGGAGGCGAATCAGCAATGCTGATGATTGTATTTTTCTACAAAACGATTTGAATGTTTTGTACAACTGGTCATCTGAAAATAAATTGCCATTGATTATGCAAAAGTTTAAGAATTCAAAGAAATTGTCACTTCTGAAGAAAATTTTCGTGAGGTTGTTGAAACAGACAAATTTCCGTATAATAACTACTTACAACAGACCCACGATGGACTATGCAGTTCAAGCGTGGTCTCCATGTCTTAAAAAATGTTGCGACTTTGCAAAGAATATACCTTCGAGCTATCAAACTTGTTGCCGGACTCCGTGAGCGATTAAAACCCTTGAATTTATTCGATTATCCACAACGTCGTCATCGAGGGGATTTGATTTCAGCTTACAATATTTTGACTACCGCAAATCCATGCTTATTTAGTCTACGGGCTCGCATAAGACAAGGGCTCATACATTGACTCTGACTGTCCCTTACGACTTAACTGTAGGTGACATTTTTGCATTGTGAGTATGTGGAACAACCTACTCCAATATGTTATAAACTGCCCAAATCAAAACATCTTTATGAGAGATCTAGATGCTTATTTGGCCCCTAACATGTTCAACTAACGAAAATATACATTGTGACCTCTGCCACCCAACTGTGCAAAGGAAAACAATTTATGTCCTTTGGATGTTGACCTGATACTTGAACTGCTCAGTAATTTAAAGTAGTTCAAACTTTTAATGGTCCATTAAGCCACAATATCCCGTTTTTGCTTGTTACCTTATTGGTAGTCCCCATATTATTCTGTTTTCTAGACCTTTCAAACCATTAAAATTGAATAGAATTGAAAAACGCTTTCATTCAAGTTTGATCATATTGCAAACGATAGCAAAATTCCGACGCGGGTAGAATTTAATGCGGACCGTTCACTGCAGCAGAGCGATTTGAACACTCTTGATGAATAATCGGTGAGGAATAAGCTACAATGGCCAGGAATCACTTTGTGATTCCGTATTTGAACATCGTGGTAATTTGAATGAACCCTACGCAACAGTGGCATACAAGTATAACTTTGTTTACCACTTTACCATTGTTTCATGGATCACTGAACCTGATCTTACTGTATCCACCTGATGACGACAAACAGCCAGAAACAAGCAGTGGTGTGAAAGGGATGGGGATGTGAGCACCACAATACAATAAGCTACAATTTATTTTGCGAAAATGCACGGTGCTGCAAATTGACAAGCCATTCCATTAAAAACATCACTATTGGCAGACAATTTTGAGCTGGATCAAATCGGAAACGAATCTTGGAGTTTTGGTATGCGGCAGCCCAAAGTACAACTATGCATTGTGGCGTTGTTTACAATCGTGCTTCTTGATTTCTAAATTTGTTGGATTAACATTTTAGAATTCTTGTGCTTGAGAATTTATCTACAATGCTGAAAACCCACATGATGCTAGCCATGAAACTCGCATTGTACGCATAATCGTCGGGGAAAAAAAGAATGTTCTACTGATTGATAGAGCATACCACCAAGCGTACAAACTCCTCTGTGTTTACCAGAAACGAACGTTCGGATATAGTATACAACGGTTAAGCCACCCGCTTGCTTCGAACAAGCATTTGATGTCATGTCATATTTTCACATTCAACATAATGCAAACTCCAAAATACTCATTAAATTATTTACCTAGTGGCATTACATACTCCCCATTCCAGTATTGACTGTCGCCATTATTTTGATTATATACATGTGTCTGTTTCCTTTAAAATGCGCTACCCAAATAAGTAGTTTTGTGACTCTACTTGAAATTTCATGGAATTCTAAACATTGATTCTGAGTGATTCCATTTTTATGAACGATCATTTACATATCTCATTATAAAAATGAAACTAAACGCTTCTAGTCAGCATAATTTCTTAAATCTTGTATTTTGTGTTGGCCTCCGTCGGTCGATGTCGATCATGGATGTACATCACATCGCATGAATTTCATGTTTTGCGGCATTTTGAATGACTAAACAGTCCGATTCGGGAGGAACAATCTCTCCCGCAGCGCTTGCAACAATATTCAGAACTCTGTTGTATTGCATCCATATCTTTAAATCCAACTAATCATCACTGGCTAATACATATATCTTTTATTCTAGATGTTTGTTGTTCGAAAACCGCTGCTTTTAAACACATGGGGATATTTTACTAACCATAAGGTTTAATAGGTCCGACCCCGCTCTGCAAAGTGGTAGTGTCAGCCAATAGCCATGTCAAATGGATAAATAATCATCCCAACCGCTCTATGAAGATCACCTTAAGCTACATTACTATAGTTCCCTACCACAAGTAGAAGATAAAACGCACTGCACCCGATATTTCTATTCGGTACGTGTCTGTTTCCTGTGGAATGCAATTCAAGAGGCAATTATCACCTCTCCCTGCATCCAAACATTCACTCGAACCTTGGACACTTATTTGTTACATAACGATTTGACGATGCCTGTGTATTGACTCAGGGTAAGCATAATACTTGACTCCAGTGACATCGTATAATTGTTTTTATACCTCTTATTGAACGCATATTTACTATACTATGATAATTGTGAAGCTATGTGCTTTTTGTGACCATAAATTCTTGAATTTTGAATCTTGAATCTTGAATCTTCATAGGCAATACACTGAATACACATGGATGAATATACTGCCGAAATCTACAAACAAAAACTTTGGATAAGGAAACCTTGAGCGCAAAAACCCATGCCACCACTTACCTCTTCCGGGAAAGAAGCTTTGATAAACATTGATGAATGTATTTTTATTCGCCAAGCCAGTGGGACAGAGCTGAAACGATGCAAGTGAAAATATCGGTTGTTCATATTCACACGTTTACTTGACTATGATACGTTTTTTGTATAAATATAATATGGATAACAATAAAGAACGAACAGTTTCGATGTTCCCCAAAAGGTAGTTCTTTATTCCCGGTAAGAAGAAAAGCTTTAAAAGCGATAAGTCATGCACCAGACAGAATGCTATTTTGAGGTAGTTGCTTATGCACGGGATAACGGAAATAACGTCGACTATTCTGTGGTCATATGAACTGCGAATGCATAGTTCAGCATGTGATTTATTTGAACATAATAAATACGCGAATTGCCCCAGTCAACCGGAAAATTGGGCATATTAAACGAATCCACAAAGATGTTTGTCATTCTGATTCGTCCAATTATCCCCTCGTGACGCTCCAATTAGTGGTCTAAAAATTACGTGAACCTTTGGAGTGCAAACATGTTTTCAGGCACATTGAGAGCCATAGAATTCTCTATCAAGGTGGAAAAACATGCATGGATGCTTGTTACTTAAATGTATGTAAAGCTTTCAATCATGTTCGCCGTTACCAACTCTTCCGGAAGACGCTAGAAATTGGTTTGCTCGGTTCACTAGGGATCTCTCTGAACGCAAAGCTAAAGTCAGAATAAACGGCTAAATTTCTTGAGCTGTTGATGTTAGGAGCCGAGTCAAACATCATTGGCCAATTAAAAACAAGGTGCACTTGATTTTCCATCCGTGCAAACACTTTCAGGTCAGAAAACCCTGTCCGTTCTCATAGGCACTTGGCAATCGAACACTGGAGTGGAGAAGATCAGACAAAGATCTTTGTTTCTTGGTAAGCGAAATTTTCAAGTAACAGTCTGGAGTACAGGGCCGTCTATAAGCGTGCATGCAGCAGCGATTAAAAAAGCGGACGTCTCAAACCAATAGACCACTACGACATAAAATCACAAGTTCGTGCAACCAATAAACTTCAAAATGGCCACTATATATATAATTGTGCTCAAATAAATTCTAATAAATTTCTAATGTATATATTCATTGCTAACTATATGTTGTTCAAACTGTATATAACTTAACATGTTCTCCGACCTTAATCATAATTTCTTTCACTTTTCACACTGACATCTGAAAAATTTCAGTTTTACCTAACGATCAGTTGAGATAACCAAAGTGATGTGTTGCTCACATTCCCTGCACTTACAAACCACTACCGGTTTCTGGCTGTTTGCCGTCATCAGGTTTATACATTAAGATTAGGTTCAGTGAGCCTAGAAATTGTGGATACGTGGCAAACAAATTTATACTTGAATGCCACTGTTATATGGGATTCGTACAACGAACTGCGATGTTTAAAAACACAGAATCACATAGTGATTCGTGGTCAAGCACTTAAGGCACTTATGTATAACCAAAGTGATGTGTTGCTCACATTCCCCGAACTTTTACTCCGCTACCGGTTTCTGGCTGTTTGCCGTCATCAAAAGGCGACTATTTATATTTGTGCTCAAATAAATTCTAATAAATTTTTAATATATATATTCATTGCTAACTATATGTTGTTCAAACTGTATATAACTTAACATGTTCTCTTTCACTTTTCATACTGATATCTGAAACGTTTCAATTTTACCAGACGATTAGTTGAGATCGATATTGTTTAAGACAATCTAGTAGTTTCAAAAATCACAACATCTGCCCTTTCCAATTCCGAGTCACTTGATTAATAACATTTTAGGATTAGGGGAGCAATTTTATACAATTGAAAAAAACTTCCGTATATGCAGTCTGAGAGCGCTAGAGATGCACACAAAAGAGATTTGTCTGGTTCATTTTGCGGAAAAGTCGTGATAATTTCAAGTGCAAAGAACAGCTCTGTTTAGCAGATTTTAACTAAAAATAGAAAAATCTATAAATTTTTCATCAAAAAATTCAATACTTTTTAAAAAAATGGAGTAAATATACAGGGCGGACAGTGGAGTGCTCTTTGATATAAGCATCCAGTTTCGATTTGAAATCAAGGATCTTAGGAGCGTTCACAATATCCTGTAATTGTGAATTCCACAGAAAGAAATACACCCCAAGTTAAACAAGGTTATACTTATATACCACTGTTGCACAGGGTTCGTACAACGAACCACGATGTTAAAACACAGAATCACATAGTGACTCGTGGTCAAGCACTCAAAGCGCTTATGGATGACCAAAGTGATGTGTTGCTGACATCCCCCGAAATTACACTCCACTACCGGTTTCTGGTTGTTTGCCGTCATCAGGTGGAGACAGTAAGACTAAGTTCAGGGAGCCTTAAAACAGTGTTTCAAGATGATGACGGCAAACAGCCAGAAACAAGTTGTCGAGTGTAATTTCGGGGGATGTGAGTAACACATAACTTTGGTTATTCAACAGAGGTTTGCAACTTCAAACTTATTTAACCATTTTTCTAATGTTTCAACAGATACCGATCCTGATCTTACTGACCCTGCCTGACCCTGTGACAGAATATCATGTCTATATTGATATAATTCTAGAGCCATAAACACATTCGATAGACCAACACCTTCATTTTCTGCGTGATGTCTTACCTCCCGTATTCAATGATTTGTATGTGTTCGGTTTGACTAAAATTCAATTTTTTCAATACATTTAAGTGCAGAAACGGGAAGATATTTATATATAATTCGTTTTAATTCTTACTTAAAACTTTGCTCCCATAAGCAAAAATATGATTGGTGGGTACTTGTGCTATAGGTATTATGCTCAAATAACAATGTTTTATCGCGAGTGGAAATAGCACTTGACCAATCGTCTTACGTACACCAATCTGACGAAGTTTATTTGCTGCGTAGTCCAATTTACTTTGAGTCTGTTAGAAAGTAAGGAATAACTAATTCAAGATGACAAAGTACTTATGAGAAGCAATTGCGTAATCAGAAACACTAAATATAACAACTGGAATCATAAAAGTCAGCCTACAGCCGTCATAAAATGTCTGAAACAATAGTTGGAGTGAATGCTGTTAGGTGAACGAAAATAGACGGTGTATAACATCAAATTTTAAACTATATGAAATTCGACGATTTCGATCGAATGAGTCTCACATGGAAAGGGGTGCCAAGCAGGTGACTCACACAAAATCGCTCGCAATCTTACACAAAACACGAAGTTCGTTCTGATGCGGTCAGCAAATTCGCCAATAACCGATGAGCGGGCGTGTAATCAGCTATGATGCACGTGATAACCGTTTTAATCGATACGCGCACTTCCTTCGCTTTATTTTGAATTAAAAATCGAATATCGATTGTGCTGATAGAAGCATCCAATAGTCTCTTAAAATTTAACCCAATCACCCTGAAAAGCCAGTTTTTTTTCCGATTAGAGCCTTTATGTTAATCTAATGGGATTATTTTGATCGATATTGTATACACACAGCAGCATTATGGGAACCATACAAAGGGTAGCACATTTTTAGTGGCAATATGTGATAAGGTAGTTATTTATCTTCAAGGTCTTCAAGGTCGATTAGAGAATGTTCACCCCATTGCGACGATCGCCGCCTGATGTGGACTTGGTCATGTCTACAGAATGAAAAATGGTCGTATTCCTGAAAGATCTAATCTATGGGAGTTGCATTAGGAAGTCGACCATTGGACAGACCGCACTTGCGGTACAAAGACGTTTGCAAAAGGATATGAAAGCTCTTGACATTGACCCCGCAAGCTGGGAAGAACTTGCTCTTGACCGCTCACTTTGGAGGCATTGTGTAAAGCGTCGTCTGCAAGCCGGGGAGGAGCAGATACAGCTCTTTACTGCTAAACGCAGATCACGCCGCCGGCGTGCAACTGATGCAATACAACCGAGTTCTGACTATCGTTGCCAGCGCTGCGGGAGAGATTGTTCCTCCCAAATTGGACTGCATAGTAATTCCAAAAGCTGTAGAACATGAACATTCATGCGATTGTGATGTACATCCATGGTCGACATCGACCGAAGGAGCCAACAACGATATCGAACCTCAATGTCGATTATTATTTGAACTAGATCATTCGAATTAATAGGTTCCATGTACAAATTTTGTGAGATATCGACCAAAGGATTCATAATGAGCACGCGCGATAACATTAAAAAAGAGGTCTCGCGGTATGAATCAAGCCAATGAACATTGTCTAGTTGTCTCCACAAATGTTCGTTCCATAGTAAATTTCATTTACCGAATATAATTAAAAACCAGAACAACGAAAAAACTGAAGCCTTTTCGAAGAATTTGAAATGTTTTACGTCTTGAGTCATAAAATTGTTCCTTCCCAAATTCATGGAATAAACAGATAAAACCGAAATTGTTGCTTCGAATAATAAAAATGTTCAACTCACTCGCTTAAATTCCTGATAGATGGACCGCAGTTCAGCACGTTTGAAACGAGTCATTGTTTCTAATTTGCGGAGGGAAATTGGTTTCGCATGCAGTTCCGTGGTGGTTAAATCGAGACATGAGAGATCTGAAATTTAGGCGATGACAGTAACCATACTACTTAAGTAGTATGAAAATGACTACCGCAATATTTGAAAGAAATTTAACTGAAATGTGTGAATACTCACAACCGGGTTTATTTTGGGTTCAAATTAACCAGTATATTTCAGGTAAATAGCTGCAAATCGAACAAAAGTCGATAAATCAATGTAGCATATTTTAATTTTGGTCAAAACGATGTCTCAGGTTACCATTGGTCATTCATTCGCCGGCACAAATATCCGGCCAATCAGGTTTCAGAATCTCAAAACATGACGAAAATCATATAAATAAAATTAACAGGATAGTTAATTTCTTGAGTTACGTTTTAATTTGATATCACCGTAACGTTTACTTGCCTGGTATACTTATTAATTAGTCATAGATCCATATGAAAACACTACTTGTTATCACTGTTTGTTTGTAATAGACTGCATGTTTGAAAATTTGTTTTCTTCTTCCGCCGCAAGCTTGGTGAGAAAATAATTCCCGTTGTCACAATTTAAAAGCAACTTTCTCCTTTTGATTCCGCGAATTTAACTCGTTCACTAATGATCATTTCTCTATGATCATACATTTGGTAAGTTGGTAACTTGTATAAAAAAAATGCTGAAGGAACTATTGCCATGAGGTAAACTTATACCGATGGCTGTTTCCGAAATATTCCAAAGGCATATTAGGTTGGGTGTTTTCGTATTTTGCGAAGGATATTTTGTTCACTGATAAATTGCAACGGAAGCGCTATAGTGGGATTATGCGTCAATTGGATGTACATTCCAGATTTGAGACCAAATTAAAACGACACACAGAATCACATATTGTTTAAAAATTTTTCCGGTGACGACAACTCAACATGAATTACCGATATTTCTTTTCTGTAAAATATTAGGTATTGATCCGTCAGATTTTGATGAAAATTGGTAAAATATCAGAACTCAGACAGCAATAAGCTTCACAAAAATCACAGGGTGATGTATTTGAAGTAAAAAGTATAACCTTCATTGGGTTAACAAAGATCATCACATAACACATGCTTCGTCATGTGTTAATCTAATCTGTTCATTGTCCTTCACAATGTATTTATTTTTGATTTTCTCACATTTCATAACTTGATTTCTCTCTAAGCTGACAACTCATCGGGTCGCGTTCAATATAATTTGATGTTTTTTCATCGCAGACTGGTTTTAAAGTATCTTTATGTTGTTCTTTATTTTGGTATTCCAACAATATTGAGAGCGCTCGGATACATGATACGTTGATTATTTTAATTGCGTTTACCGTTCATTGAAGTGTCAGCTGTCTTATAATTAAGAGTAATCGCCTTATCGTTGATTTTGCTCATTCTAAAGTGAGGTGACGAAAACAGAGAATACTGAGGAAACGTTATCTTCAAGAATGCAAAACAGGGCCTACGAGTGTTGACTTGCTTAAAGTCCGGTTAATTAGCATCCTCCGAAAGTCTTGTATTCCTCTACGTTCTCCTAGATTTACTCTGAAGGTGATATAGACTGAACATGATCAATAAATCACGCGACATCAATATTTTTTTTTAAAGATTCAGATTTTTGTTTAGATTTATGTAGGCAGAATCGGAAATTTTTTTGTTTATCAGAGAACAAACTCGTTATGCTGGAACTATTTCTTCAACAAACATACCTTCGACAAACCAGAATATCCTTATTTTAAAAGAACCACGATGGTACACTGGATTTTTAGTGGCGTATAACTTCTGAACACAGACATTTAGAAACTATGTTATTTTATCCATTCAGTTGTTTAGATGATTTATCTCCTTAAATTCTCAATGTTATATATTATTCTTGGATCTGACATTTTATCAATCAAATTTCTTGTTTATAAATGACCCAAAATCAATTTGTTTGTTCTAATTAGAAACCCTGTGACACGCTTTACTCCAGTATGAAGCTAAATTTTTGATACAGACTTGTCTACCAAATTAACCACAGAAGGGTGTATGAATATCACAACAGCATATCAAAAGGTCACTGGTGATATGTCAGTCCAGTCTAGCTGGTTTAAAGTAACCGGTGAGTCATTTGCTCAAATCCCTCGCACATTTACTTGTTCACCATTTGCTGAGTGTTTGCGCTCTTGTGCGGAACAGCAATGACGGAAACAAGTTGCGCTTCTATGCCACTGTTGGGTGAGGTTGGTACGACCAACCTGTTCAATCACATGAGCCCACACTCATGTAGACTGGGTTAGAAGCCCATGACCAAGAATATAAAAGCTCATTTGCATGCATCTCCTTCACACAAAACACCCCAAGACTGGTTTCGTGCTGTTTGCACTCATCAGGTAGGGACAGTAGGATCAGGATCCGCATGCGCTTGGAACAGGGGAAGAATGGTAAACAAGGAGCGCTTGTATGCCACTGTTGGATAAGGCTGGTACGACCAACCTGTTCAATTACATGAGCCCCCACAAAACCTGTCGTGGTGTGTGTGTGTGATGGAGATGCATGCAAATGAGCTTTTATAGCAATGATGTATGTTTCAAAGCATTGTTCATTTATAATCGTTTGAGTGGTTGATTTTGAATTCATATTTCAATACCGGCGTTCCCTGTGTCATATATACTTCGCAGTGTCCTCAAGCTCAAACTTTGCTCAAAATTTTACCACTACTGATTTTTGAGCAAAGGTTCAAGTAGCTTATTGTTGTTGTTGACCTCCTTCGGTCGATGTCGACCATGGATGTGCATCACAATCTCATGAATTTTTAAGTTATACAGCTTTTTGAATGACTAAACAGTCCGATTCGGGAGGAACAATCTCTCCTGCAGCGCTTGCAACGATGGCCAGAACTATGTTGTAGGGCGTCGGTTACACGCCAGCGGCGTGATCTGCGTTCAGCAATTAAGAGTTGTATCTGCACATCCCCAGCTTACAGACGACGATTCACACAATACCTCCTAAGTAAGCGGTCAAGAGCAAGTTCTTCCCAACTCGCCGGGTCAATGCAAAGAGCTTTCATGTTTTTTTGCAAACGTCTTTGTACCGCAAGTGCGGTCTGCCCAATGGTCGACTTCCTAGTTGCAACTCACCATAAAGTAGATCTTTCGGAATACGACCATTTTCCATTCTATAGACATGACCAAGCCACCGCAGGCGGCGCTGACGTAATAGGGTAAACATGCTCTGTAGACCAGCTTTTGAAAGCACTTCAGCGTTAGTCACTCTGTCCATCCATGATATGTTCAACATACGGCAGATGCTTTCTATACGGAAAGCATTCAGATTCCGTTCGTGTCTTGCGTGGGTGGTCCAGGTTTCCCTGCCGTACAGTAAAGCATTTAATACGCACGCGCTGTATACCATCATCTTTGTAAGTAGCTTATTACTGTAGGTAAATCTCGGATTCCAATGAAGCTACTACATGAGTGACTGCGATAAACCTCCTAATTCCTTGTTAAATCATCATTCGGAATGACGAAATTCGGGTTCAGCATTCGCTGAATACGAATTTCCAACTGATTATACTCCATGATGATGCAAAGGTTCGGATGCGAATCAGCTCTTGATTGGAAGCATATTACACTTCATTGATTATTCGGATTTTTTATTTTATGAATTTCATTTGTGTGCAAGTTAATTTATCTAATAAACGAAAACACAGCGAAACGGTCAGATTTCAAATTTTCTGCACCCATTTTTATCAACCCATTTCTCAAACAATTCAAATGAGTATGCTAACTTTCCGGAACAGATTTTCATGGGCGAAAATTTAAACTCTCGCGTTTTCAAAACGTTACCGTTTTGTATCTAAATTCTGAAACAAAACATTTCAAGGACAAGAATTGATGACCGACTTAGCGCTTGATTTAAATTTTCAATTTCATTGTACCACGAGAATTCATCTTATTCTGATTTTTACATCGTTTGCTCCACATAGCTGGTATAGTTGAAATCGAATCTCTTTAAATAAACGAATTCAAAATTACTACAAGTTTATCACATTACTACAGTGTCAAAGGTTACTTTATTGAATATTGGGAGGTGTTTACAGCCAAGTAGTACAATTAGTATTCAACGAATAATAAAAGCAGTGAATGTTTGATGGTTGCTTCATAAAAGCAGTGCATTTTTCACCGAGTTTATCACTTGCTCTGGATTCATTGTGACAGTCTATTTTGGTAATCGCATCAGACAGAAGCCTTAATCTTCAATAATACCACTTTGCTAATCCGTAAGCTGAGTTACAAGCGATGGTGTTGCACCAATAAATATTCTTCCTTGGGGTGTATCTGGAAGAAATGCAAACTATATTTTATGATCTTACAAGTGTTATACAGATTAAAACAGCTAGTGCAACTATTAATTCGACGCACTTGATTTGCTGATGAAATATATCGATCTCAGATGATTAATGGAATCGATCAATACTCAATTAATTACTTCAGGATTCAGCCTACAACGGGACATGGGAAATTCCAAACAATACTAACATGGGAAATAAACAATCGTTCCAATCTTTCGCTGAATTTGCCATGTTTACATATGAGACACATCCTTAATGTCTTTCTCAGCATTTCGCTGCACCAATTATAACGTTATAAACTTGATTCGTGTCTTATCGCAAGATATCGCAAAACTCTGCGCGATTATTGAGCTTTGATTCAAAAATATTTACAGCGCGCTTCAAAAAACGATATTTTTTAACGTTTTTAAATTTTGATCCAGCATTTTCCTACCCGCAAAAACATTGCATGGATCGTTAAACATACATATTGGATCGGATCAATGAAATTGTTAGTGTACACCATAATTACTGCAACATATAAATTTACCGTCGATTTGGAAGCTTTTTCGTCCGTCTATTTTGAGAAAGGCTAAAAATATATATTCTTTGAAATCAATGCAGTATTTTTTAATCTCGACGATTTTGTATGTAAGTTTTTACTAAGTCAATGTTTGTTTCCTTCGAACATTTAACCACCAGGAACCGTTACATTGCTAAGTGAACCGATTTGCAATCCAACCCTTTAAGAACAAATTCGTCTTTGCACGTATTTCCAGTACACCACCAAATGGACCGGTTTCGCGTTTTTTACATTCATCAGGTAGGGACAGTAAGATCTGGAAGAGCATGGTTTGGAATAATTTATGTTGAAAAAACGAGTGTTTGCACCTTTTTTCACGGAAAACCAACATCGTCTTTCATCTACACGAGCAAATAGAAAACGAAGTGCTCAAAAATACATTTTCCACAGACATGTTCTCACTTCATTTCAATAATGAAATCATTTTATCCACATGAACACCTCGAAATGAAATATACAATTCCTAAGAATATTATTGTTATCATTATTATTACTATTACTATTATTATTATTATTATTATTAACCTATAGCATTGCACCTTGATTTGTATTTTCACCATAAATCTGAATTTTGACACGCAGTGACCAGCCGAATTTTGAGTAATAATTCTTATTTGATAAGAATATTTCAGCTAGATATTGTAAATCATCTAAAGATGATTGTAAATGCGGGATAATGTGTGACTCTCTGGAATATTTTTTAAAAGATCGCATGATATTTCTAGAATTCCGATGGTCTCTAAGCGGAAAAGTATGACTAAATATGGCATTACAGAACAAGTCTTGTTTCCTGCATAGCACTGTTCGGGAGCTTAGCTATGAGTAAGCTGCGATAGACATGACATAAAGTTGATCAAGTGATCATCGCAGTTCATTACGTGCGACCGTCTCTCTCGTTGGCAAAATCAGCCGCTACTGAACGTTATGAAATTCGTGAAGGTAAGTCAAGCGAGTCCATCGTGTCGAGTGCTTGAATCGAATGATTTGTTACGACATCGAATAGTAAACCAGATGATGAAAGAGAGATTCGGCACGACCAGGTTGAAGACATTCTTGTGATCGCGAGATTTTCACATGACAAATACCGCGTGGGTTCTATAATTTGTCAGGTGGGTAACAGAGGCGTTTAACCAGTTGGCTTTGTGGAATTCATGTGTGGGAGTGATTAAAGTTGGACATGGTTGTCCTCAGATGTGAGGTGTGACACTATCGTCGAAACGCGGGGGTGACATCGTTAATGCTGTATGGAGTTTTTTTGAATCAAGACAGGAAGCGCGAATCGACTTCGATTGACCTCGTATAATTGCCTTCGTCGAATTATTGGGGTAAAATGGCCAGAAAAGATAAGGAATCAAGACCTGTGGAAGATTGCTGCTTAGGACCCGATCGCCCAGCAGATCAGTAGAAGAAAGTGGAGATGGGTTGAGCACACCTTGCGGAAACCTTATGATGACATCACGCGTCATGCTCTGGTATGGAACCCAATCGGAAAGAGACGGGTCGGACGCCCAAGGCTATCTTGGAAGCGCTCGTGTGAAGAGGAAATCCGCAAGTGTGGACTTAACTGGAACGACA
>JACCGJ010015295.1:0-15152 GCA_013407085.1 Atriophallophorus winterbourni | reverse complement strand
ACGGTCCCAAGCCCGTCTGAGAAAGGAGGAGGGTTGGGCTTAGGGCTAGCAACCCTATCCCGTAAAACCTACATTGCTACGGAAACGAAGACAACAGATCCGTGGCTCGGTCATGTATGCAGGATGGATCCCAGTTCGCATACGAAGGTAGCCATTCACTGGCGTCCGCAAGGTAAACGAAAAGGGGACGGCCCAAGGAAACTTGGCGCGAACGTTGGAACGCGAACTACATGCACAAGGATTCACGGTGCAGACGGCAACGGAAGCAGCGACAGACCGGAACCACTGGCGTGAAGTTGTCTTCGTCTCATGTGCCACCCGGCACGGAGAGGACTGAATGAATGAATGAATAACCATCTCATCCCATCATTTTTCGCACCCAATTGACGATAGCGGTTTATTCATCCCTGGGGTCAACCTGTTCAACTCTAGTTACGATCAACCACTAATCCTACAACACAAGAAAATGCCAATCTATCGTCAAATAATACCCATTTCAACGGTGGTTGCCGTTCTAAAGTTAAAAATTACAGGCCAGTGACATTGCTCTCTTCGGTATCAAACGTTTTTGAGCGAATAATAACCGCAGAAATCGTGCGACATCTGGAAACGAACCAACTTTTGGCAGTTGCCCAACATGGATTTCGCAAATATCGCTCTTGTCTAACAAATTTGCTGACAAACTTAGACGATTGGACGAGGATTGTAGATGCGTGCTACTTGGACATTTCTAATGCTTTCGACAGAGTTGATCATAATTTACTCTTGAACAAGCTAAAAAAACACGGTATTGTTTGAAGACAGTGTGAACATACACTATTCATACATAAGGCGCACCGGAATATAATGCTCACTGCCGATTTTTCATACAAATTAGTGTTTTTATGTGCGCCTTATAGTACGAAAAATACGGTATATGAATTGATAAGTGATTACTCCAGTAACAGACACGTCAGAGTTCGTGTGGACGGCCTATTATCGAAGAAAATCGATGTCACTAACGGTGTTCCGCAAGGCTTAGTGCTTGGACCGATACTGTTCCTAGTCTATATGAACAATATACCAATACCAAATGACAGTAAGATGATATTCTTAGTTGACGATATAAAAGTATGGAGGTGAATCAGCAATGCTAATGATTGTATTTTGCTGCAAAACGATTTGAATGCTTTGAACAACTGGTCATCCGAAAATAAACTGTCATTAAATATGCAAAAGTAGAAGATCATTCAGACCGGTCGTGACCTTGGATTTTCACATAAATCCAAGCTCGGAGACATAAACCTGGAGTACACCGAACAAGAAAAAGGAGCTGGGTTTATGGATTTGCGGTAGTTTGAAAAAATGGTCTACAATGCGAAACCGTTTAAAATAGCGCGTCTCCGCTGCTCGGCATGTTACGGCGGATATTTGAAACCTTTTGCCCTGGGTGGTTTCCTCTCATGACGAACACATATATACACCCAGTTCTAGACTATGCCGCACAAGCCTGGACACCATGTCTCCAAAAAGAAATCTTACCTTTAGATCGCATATACCGGAGAGCTTCTTATCTTGTCATTGGACTCGAAAATATGCCATTTGCAGGGCGACTCAGACGACTGGAGCAGAGGACACTTGCACAAAGAAGAATGTATACAAAATACTTACTACTGTTTCAGATCCCCTGGACTTATTATTCCACCTTTGAACTTCCAGCAACAGCCTATTTGGAAATACCACATTCCAAACGGAACTGCCGCAGTTATTTTTATTCGGTGCGTGATTGCTTTGATTGGAATTCCCTACCTTCCGATTTGGTAAGCTCAACCAGTTTATCTATATTCAAATCAAAACTTGACGATTATATGAGAGCTAATCCGAATTTTGCCCCCATCTATTAATAAACTATCATTGTCGCATTGATTTTGAATTTATTTATGCATATTTATCGATACAATTGTACCTATAGTTCCATTCTATTGTTATTGTAAAGTTAATTGCTTTTTCAATCATAAATCTTGAATCTTGAGGGTGGTATGCTGTAATTTACTTCACAACTCCACAATATCACATGCATTCCTATAAGCACGTTGGTTCAAACTGCGCAAGTTCTTCCGTTCTGAGTACCGACAATCTGATAATGCTTACATCTGACCTGAGCAACATAAACCATACTTTCACCTAATAGATTAATAAGTTTCTAATTATTATTCTCAAATTTATTGCCTGGTGTCCGCTGCTTCCAAGTAATATCAAAAACTAGACCAAAATATCAAAACAAATGTTTTATTGAGCTCGATAGACAGATACACTGGACGTATGAATTGAATTACGTTGCAGTTTTTACAATTAAGATTTTCGCATTAGTGGTGAAGGTCTTCTAAAATGATATGATTAAACATACAAATTTTTTACATTATTTTTGGATTTTTAATTCCTATTTTTGATTTAAAATTTATTTATTCATTTATTTTTCTAAATCTGAACGTACAATGCTTCCTGTGTGTTTAATACATCACAAATTTTGTTTGAATTGATTCATCAACTGTGCACATTTTCGAAACCGAATGTCAATACTTAATCCCGGCCTCGTCTGATGTCAAGCGTGTAGTATTTTAATCAACACGGATCTTTGTTTAATGCCGATTTCTGGATTACCAGCTTGTCAACCGGTTAATCTGCTCCAATTTTAATTTTTTATTTTCTTTGCGAATGTGTTCAAAACGTATACTTCATTTTCGCCGGCATTTTAGCAGCCACATTCATGATGGGTTTAGAAGTGGAAGCTTGGGGTGAATGATGCATCCTCGTAGGTTTCTGTGGTAAGCCTATACAGACGTACATTCTAAATTGGAATTGACTCAGATAACGATGTGCATACGGAAACGCAACGAAGTCTATCGGAAAATATAACATTCTTGGCTTTTCCTGAGAGCCTGGAACACATGACGCTATTTCGTCCAATATACAGACTACGTCTGCGCAGCTCCATGACTGAATTCATGCTTATAAAAAGGTTGCGAAAGAGGCTGCGTGTTAATTGTTTTGTATACAGTCAACTGGTTTAATTTACGCTCCGGCTAAACTATATTTCTCACGTAGATCGCGTTCTCAGCCTTACACATTTTAGGAGTAAATTCCCCTTCGCATCGTGACGTATTTCACCATTTTGCTAAAGTTTCGGTTACACAATATGGTAAATATTATCAACGAATTTCATTCCAGTGTGAATTTTATTAATTCCTAAATGCGCAATTTAACTAAGAATTGTGGTCTTGGTTGCTAGCTGCTATTAATTCAAGCAAATTTCATCTCCTCAGGTTTGCAAGATTAAGCTAATAGCAAGCCTGGAATTACTCACCGAATTATAACGCTCTACTGCCAAGAAATTTGAGTGCAATCGGTTAGAGTAGTTTTTGGGTAACGTTACACTTCTGACACAGAAGCTTCGTCAGACCAAGGGTGATAGTCAGGACACGATCGGTCCCAAACAAATTTCAATCGGTTTATAACGCTCTACATTTCGTCAGGGATGACTTGATCATGCTGTTTAACATTCTGCATACGGTGGATCACGCCTTGAACGCCTGTTTCATCGGCAAGAAGCACACGGTAGCAGATCGCAGGGCTACAGGTTAATTATTCCAAACTCTAGATCGAATTGTCGAAGGTTATTCTTTGCTGTCCGAGTTTGTTTTATATGGAAATCTCTACCCCCACATATCATTTGTGCATCAAGCCTGAACATGTTCAAGACTGAACTTCACAAGTATACGTTGACCATATCCAACCTCGCACCTGAATACGCATATTGATAAAACATTTGTATTGTTTTTATGCATTCCCTATTATTTTAATCTATGGTTACTGTAAAGTATTTGCTTTTTGGACCATCAAAACTTTGAATTACTTTGAATTACTTTGAATTTCCATGTTTCGAAAAGCAAATGAATCCTCACCAACCACTTTTGAGCAGCTTTGAAATATTTTCAAGACAGAGTGCAGCCTACTGTGTGTTTCATGGGGTCCATTAATTTGTCGAAGTTTCGCTGAGTAACAAATCAACCACGGTGTTGAAATTAAATCTTTCCAATATTTTTTAAGAAAACGTTAACTGAAGAGCGATTGGTAGACATCGAAAAAGGTAAAATTTCAACATATCCGCTTTTCGGAGAGTCATACAAAACAATGTTTAACTGCTTTCTCTTTTAGGATATACCAACGCTCATTGTGTTGTCCCTACCTGATGAGTGCAAACAGCACGAAACCGGTCGTGGGGCGTGTGATCGAAATGCATGCAAATGAGCATTTTGGTTCATGGTTATGGGTTTAAAGCCCCAACTTCATAGGTATGGTACATTTGATTGAAAAGTTGCGTGCTGGCCTCATTCAACGGTGGATTACAAATTCAACTTGTTTACCGTTTGTCCACTGTTTCAAAGCATACTGTTCCCATCTGATGAGTGCAAACAGTACGAAACCAGTCGCGTGGTGTGTATGTTAAAAATGAGGATTGTCTGATGCCCGAGATGCTAGGGAATCTTCTTTCTTGAAGGCTTTATTTTAGCTGAACAGTTTCTGTTGGTTGATCTCATCAGATGGCGACAACAAGATTAATATTAGTGAACGATAGAAAATTGTCAATCCGTTAAAACCTCCCTTTAAACAAACATTTACATGCATGCTTTATCCAGTGTTTCAACGCAGTGCTTTGAATGAATGCTATAATTCGTTTGCTCCGATTGCAATTTTAATGGGTGTAATGAAACATACTATCTCACACACGTCAAATTTGTTAGAAATGTCGATCTGAAGCATGCATACATTGAAACGAATAAGATTTGACTGATATTAGTGTTGACGGACGTAGAAAAGTGTTAATCCCATTGCTTTTTTCAGTAGCAAGTCAGACAATCAACAGTAGAATAATTATTTTCCGAATCGAACTGTTTATTCATTCGAAAAGCGGTGAAGCAGAAAACAATCATGCGCTCGTGATGTAAATCCACGGTTTATATCGACCGAAGGAGGCCAACAGCATCAAAACTCCATATTTGAACCGATTTTCAGAAGCTGTTACTCGTTTTGTGAAACATTATGTTTTTAGCGTTAAGAAATGGGTTCATTTAAACAAAGTTCGTACAACGAACCACGATGTTCAAACACAGAATCAGAAAGTGACTCGTGGTCAAGCCCTCAAGGCGCTTATGGATGACCAATGTAATGTGTTGCTCACATCCCCCGAACTTACATACCTCTACCGGTTTCTGGCTGTTTGCCGTCATCAGGTGGAGACAGTAAGATTAGTTTCAGTGAGCCTTGAAACAGTAAATACGTGGTAAGCAAAGTTATACTTGAATGCCACCGTTACATAGGGTTCGTAAAACGAACCATGATGTTCAAACATAGAATCACGTAGTGATACTTGGTCAACCACTCAAGGCGCTTATGGATGACCAAAGTAATGTGTGTAAGTGCGTGGTTCATTTAAATTTAGAGAGAATTATTTATCGAGAACTGGAATTCACTGATTACTTCAGGTAAACGAAACCGAAGCTACACTTTATATGCAAGAGTACAACAAGATTGTGAGAGTCCAATAGAGTGAACTCAGCGATTGCAAATACTATTCAATTAACCGACTTTTCATAGGGTCGTTGCAAATGTTACGTGAAATACTTGTTCTACAAAGACTTTTTAAAATTTAGAAAAGCGTTATATACCATTAAATAGCCCGTAATATGCTTTAAGTTTTGGCTTACATCATTTGTTGTCTTTTTTAAGCAAAATAATTTGCGACTCTCTATTGCAACTTAAAATCTCTCTTGACACCAAGGAACCCATGACTACGGGCAACATGACCGATTCAGATTCGTTACTGAAGACGAGAAATGTAGTATCAGTGTGTAGTATGAAGTAAAGGAAGGAGTGGTTTACTCATTAAGAATAGGATCCAGAAAGACCTGCACCCGAATAAGACAAAGATTTGCGTATGTTGGGATCGAAAAGATCTGGTCTATTTCATAATGCTTGAAGAAAACATGAGAGTAAAGAATAATCTACATGGGATTGAGTCAATAATGCACTTCGACAAGAGAGATCGAATAGACAACATCAGGTGTGGGAACGTATGCAAAAACCTAATTTATCATTCGATTCGATTGCTCCATATCATCACGTGATAACAACCAGGAAACATGAGACTACAGATGATTCTGGAATACACGACCCTCCTGTTTCATGGGAAGGCTTGTATAAGCAAAACTTATTCGTACTTGAACGTTTTTTAACGTACATTACGGAGAAACGTGCAGATAGCTCGATCACGTGATTATGCGATAAATAAACACGAGGAATCAATCATATTTAATGAGTATCTCGAAAATGTGGCATCCATTTAACTAAAATTGTCAAATGTGAAGCAGAATATACTTCAAGAGGCCCTTGGCCTTGAACTTTGTTCAAAAGGGCCACCCACCACGGAAACAGCTTTCACTTCGTAAGGGTCTGGATATTCGCGTTGGATTGACCGGTATTGCTCAACGTGTAATCAACATTCGTTTTATCCCGCTGTGCGATTCGCAAGTGGAGACGTAACAGATTTTCGAAAGAAACAGCATGACATCCCACATTGCATAGATAGCTAATATTCTAGCTTATTTTTCTACTTGTTCATCTGAATATGATGGAGTCAAGGATTTAATGTTAAAATGCTTACAACTTACATCACCGCAGGATTTTTTGTATGGATAAAAATGTGAAAAATGATGACGATATAACGCGTAGAGTATATCACATGTATGGCTCATGAAGGATGTTCTTTTGCTTTAACCCTTTGTCTACGGTAATTGGATATACGTATGTATCAATGTTGACACTTGACTGGCTGTAAAATGAGTCATACGAGGATCAGATGCCAGACGCCGTCTGACAAGTGCACTCCGATGGTGACTGAAGATACTAAGCAATCGATTGCTTGGGGTAAAATGGCCAGAAAAGATGAGGAATCAAGACCTGTGGCAGATTGCTGCTGAGGACCCGATCACCCAGCAGATCAGCAGAAGAAAGTGGAGATTGGTTGGACACACCTTGTGGAAACCCTATGATGACATCACGGGTCATGCTCTAGTATGGAACCCAATCGGGAAGAGACGGGTCGGACGCCCAAAGCTATCTTGGAAGCGCTCGTGTGAAGAGGAAATCCGCAAGTGTGGACTTAGCTGGAACGACATCAAACTGACTGCTATGGACAGACCAAACTGCCGAGGCCCTATGTTCCTTCAGAAATTTAAGGGATTAAGTCAAGTAAGTCAAAATTTGAGGTGGTAACTAGAGTTACCGTCAGTAGACAAAGGGCTAAATATCGTCAAGAAGCATTGTCCATCACATGCGGAGATAGAATATTCAATTAAAATATAGCACACAAGGCAAATAAATGGCAATCAATACGTGAACTTGGGATGTAATAAATGGATGAGGTATGTCCACGGGTCGCCTTCTAACCCCACTTTTAAAACAATTATCTCACTGTGTGTCCGTTCGCAGACACAGTAAGAATAACATCACGCTGTTTTTATTGTTTCGGTAAAGTCAAATAGATTCAGACGTTACAGTTTATCAGTATATGAAACATTGCGGAGACCAATCAATAACTTTCTACCTTTGTGATAAATGTTGAGGAAGAGGGTAATATCTAGTCGTTACCAAGGTACCCAGACCTTTACAGCATACTCCATCTTTGGACGAACAACAATGTTCATCTCCCTTGGTACCATTATCAGCGAGAATCTTCCAGATATTCTTCGAAATATGCCAATAATTCTGATGGCCACCCGATGATCATTCACACTGTGAAATGTGGACTTTTGATTTCCACTCATTCATATTTTAAGTAAATTTTCCACAGATATTCATGCCTAGATTTCAATTACTATTCTATATTCTTGTTAGGATGGATCATCTTGCTTGTCTGTGTTAAATGGTCTAACATTCACAGTCATCCAAGCTGTCACGGTGTGCAATCCGTTGAAGTTTCTTAGAAGCTGCATCCGAACCGATCCATGTCCAAATTTACATATCATCCGATGTGACGAGTCTAGACAAGTTCCTCATACATAGGAGAAAATTGAGGTGTACTAGCAGAGACTGTTCCCGGAAGTTGCTCGTTCATTGACAACACTCGATTTACTCTAACGCTTTCACAGAAATCTGACAAATAGACCTAAAACCACGGGAGAAGTGGACCACAGATTTCTAAATGCATTCGTTTTTCGACGTTTAATCGGCACTATCTCACACATACTGATGGACAGTTCGCTTTCAATTAACGTTCAAACATAAGTAACCACGCCGAAGGCTAACCAAGTACATCATGGAAGACAACTGTCTCGATCTCAATCTCACCATAGACCGGATTTCTGTTTATCAAGATAAAATTATCAATATCGACATTTTGAACATAACTTTTCGGCACACAATTGGGAAAAAGATTTAAGTATAAAAAACCTGATCGATCCACGAATATTTGATCACAAATAATGAACATGGATTTGCTGCGAGTGACATTTCATGCATCGTTAAATGTTACCTTGTTCAAGTCCAGAAACTTGGAAAATCCAAAATAGTCTTTGATGTAGGTCGGATATATTAGACGTTGCTCTGATTCACTCGAATAGGGTTTGAAGACCAAATGTATGAAAATGTATGTTGACGCTTAAGCGATAAAGGTTCATATCAAAAAGGTGATTGCATCAGAGTGCGACTGTGATTCCAAGACTTATTTATGACTTTCACTGGAAGATGTGAGATTTCTCTTGAAATATGCACTCTTTCCATTTTCAGGCAGTCAGCGCTTGTCTGTGGTTTCTAAAGGTCAATGCACTTGGATCATTACAGTCAGTTGGTCATGTTTGTTGCCAAGTCGCACCTGGACAATATGTTTACATGAATAGTTATGACAAATTGTCTAGTGTGCACTTTTAGGCTGAAGTAAATTTTTCGAAATGTGGTAGACTCCATCACGGTGCCAACATTCGTCCTAGACTTTATTCTGTACGCAGCCTAAGTTGGGCTATTGATTACATACATCTGACTTGAGGTCGCATAGACTATCAACAGGGTTCCTCCACCGAATACTCGCTTATACAATTTCACCAATGTTTCCCAATGTGCGAGATGTTTTTAAAATTAAATTTTTCATTCATGCTGATTGGCCATATTTGAACAACCAGTTTTGTTTTAATTAGGGCCAGACAGTTGAAAATTACTTAAAATCACGCAAATCTTATCAAAATTTTCCCGAATTTTAGCAAGCAGCCTAACTGGGATCATTTAATCCCGCTAATGGGTGCGCATCAACGGATGCCAGATGATTTGACCCCTCTCTCCAAAAACCTTTATCGCTAGTGCAAAAGATCAAAAATCGTATATTAATTTTCCTAGTTGAACCCTCAAAACTTTCTGAAAGGAATGCCACACATTAATCAATTAAAACCGTGTGCCGAATTTCCCTGACAAATTACCACTCAGACGAACACACTTTGGAAAGAGAATAATTTGAGGTCATGTATTGTGATAAATAACGTGAATCTGTCAATCTATGCGAATCTGTACACTAAAGAAACCGAGCGTTCGCGGTTTTCGCGTCAAACGATTGTCTGCCCGGACCGCATCGACCTCAGATATTCGACCACCGTGTCCCGAATCAAAGGGACCGTGAAAAATAACAAAATCGGATTGAAACAACTCCCGAAAGTGATCAAACGAATGCTCACCAAATGTACCACCGTACCGGTGTCACAACATTTAAATCCAAAGACATTTAAGTAGTATCTGACCACGGCCATGGTCCGAGTCAACAAGAACAACAATGCCATCAAACTGGTGGTTTTGTACAAGGAACAAATCGTCCTACTCAAACGTGTCAGCCGTCCGTTTTGTGTGGTCAAGTCTTGTGTGGATATCGAGGTGCTCACAATTTTCGTTTGCTGACAACGGGATTTTTTCAAAACCGAGATTATCATTATATGGGAAAGGAGAATGATAGAAAAGGGTAGGACGTATGAAAATATTGTCCACAAATAGGTGTATGCGTTAAAAAATGTCGTGTTCCAATTTGAACCCTCTCGACAGCTATTTCCAATCAAGCTGAAGCGCATTGATTTCGGAATGACAAGTAAAAAGGAATACAATATCCCGATAATGTAGAAGACAACGCAGAATGATTTCTGATGATTTCGGTACCATACGGGTATAATCACTGCTAGCATTCGATCTAAAGAGATGCCGACCAAGTTAACTTCACTCAGCACGACTGAAAACCAAAAGACTGCCTCGGTGTACCACAAATGGCAAAACATCCACGAACGGGGGACGTTTAGTTGGTTTCGATGGAATGGTTGAAGATCGATCGCAAGAATGATTAGAATCACAAAAATATCGAACACACATTGTGATCGAAATAGGACGGTCGTTACCAACGAGGGGAATTTGTTTACAAGAAATACGTAAAAGGTGAATAAATTCCCGCATAATCCCATGGGATAAATGCAGAGACAGATTAGGCGAAATACCGCCATGCTTTTGATGTTCGGTGGGCACAAGTTTCGGTTTGATTATATGGCTTTTTGGCGACCAATCGTAGAGCAGGAAACTTTAGCCAATCAAAATTAGTGTAACACGATTTGCGTTGGTATTGGTCCATGTTAAACTAGAAATGCGAGGTATATTTTAGTCAGGATTTCGAAAATACATTCCATACGAAATGAACTATGTGGAAATGTAATGGAAGCAGTCAGTTATGATAGACATTTCAAAATCTATCGCTTTGATCAATGAAGTATTCTTTCCGAACTGCCTCTCATGAAAGAACCTGAACAAGTGTCCGTAAATTTCATCAGATACAATCAATTCAATTCAATTAGCATTAAAAATGTAATAGAAAGTTATAATAATTAACCCGAGTGGATCAATTGCCTGAGAACGATGCATAATGATTTGAAATTAAATTAATCTGATACGTGGAAGTGCCAGGCCTTCTCTTTTCACTACACTGCTGTAGTTGTTCGATGTCGACCATCGATGTATATAGCGAGTGTATCGTGTTTTCATGCTCCGAAGCCTTTAGAATGATCGATGGTTCTATTCGATGCAGTAAATCTCTTCCGCAGTATTCGCAGTGCTCGGTCAATTGGCGTCAGTTGCACGCCACACGCCATACGATCTACGTTCAGTAGCCAAGAGGTGTATTTGCTATTCCATAGCTTTGACATAACGATTTACACACTGCCTCCAACGTGAGCGGTCAAGCGCAAGTTCTTCCCAACGGATAGGGTCAATGCTGCGAGCTTTCATACATCTTTTGCAAACGTCTTTGTACCGCCAGTGCGGTCTGCACAAAGGTCGACTTCTTGATTTCAACTCACCAAAGAATAGATCTTTTGGAATAAGACGATTTTACATCGTGTACACATGACCCAGTTGGCCTGTGTGCGGCGCTGTCGTAGTAGGGTAAACATGCACTGTACATCAGCTGTAGAAAGCAATTCAGCGTTCGTTACTTTGTCTATACACGATGTGTTCAAATTACGACGGATGCTTTCTAAATGGACAGTATTCAGCTAACGTTCATGTTGTGCATAAATAGCACAGGTTTTTTGTCGTACAGTCAAGCATTTAGTACAATATATATCAATATCCCATCCATAAAAGCCAGCATTTTATATTCGAATTGTTAGTTTGTTAAACTCGAAATTCACAAGTAACTACAGTCTAGCTAATCGATCTCGCACTCAGTAACTCATGCTACAAGAATGTTTGTATCTAAATTTAAAGGAAATATCATGACAAAACATGGAATTAACTGTTTTCAGATGATTCATTGCAACGTGATAGAAGAAATTTACTGACAAGTTTCACTCAAGCCTTTTTAGAACAATATTTTGTATTTATCTGAAATACCTATATAGATTATACAAACGTAGAAAATCGGGAAACAAAATGTATTTTCATCGAACTTTCTGTTCGATCGTGTTTTCACACAGTAACAAATTTTAAAAATTCTGAAATGAATAGCGACTCCTGGTCGAATGAGGAGAAATTTATAAAACACACAGGGGCATGATGTGGTCACATTCATTGTTGGATTCAGGCTCGTTTGGCCATCAGATGGATTGGCAAAAGTAAAACAAACTTACGTCATCTACAAGATGGCGTTCAGAGGTTGCGAAACACATTACATCAGTCTATAAGACTACATGAACATCAGGAGGCTGGACAAGTCCACAACGCTGTTCGATTTAGACAACACAAAATTTTAGGACAAGAGAGCAACGTTTGCATATGATAGTTCATCGACGGTGCACTCAACAACGACCTCAATCAACCACCACCTCCAATTGGCTTCTATATATTAACCAATGAAAACGTGATGGCAAAGAATGCAAATCATGTACTCGATCACTCCACGAGGATGATGGCGAAACTGACGGCTGGATCTGAGGACGCTTGCACTTAAGGGAATGCAAGGCGTACTTATTCAAGAGATTCAAGAGATTCAAGAATTTATGGTCACAAAAAGCACATAGATTCACAATTACCATATCATAGTAAATATGCGTTCAATGAGAGGTATAAAAAACAATTATACAATGTCACTGGAGTCAAGTAATATGCTTACCCTGAGTCAATACACAGGCATCGTCAAATCGTTATGCATACAAAGTCCTCACTACTGTTTCCCACCCGCTGGATAAATTATTCCACCTTCGAACTTCCTGCAGTATCCGTGGTCGCGGTTGCAAGTTATAAATCCCACAGGCCAAACGGAACTGCTGCTGGTATTTTTATTCGTTGCGTGTGTGCTTTGTTTGGAATCTCCCACCTTCCGATTAAGTAAACTTAAACAGTTTAGCTATATTCAAATGGAAAATTGACGAGTACATAAAAGCTAATCCGAATTTCGCCCCGATTATCAATAAATTATCCCAGTCATGGGTTCCATTGATATATACATAGTGCCTAAATTTAGACTTTGTTGAAATTGTAATGTCAATTGCTTTTTCGATCATAAATCATGAATTTTGAGTCTTAAATCTTGACACGTTAAGAACACACATGGACTATTCATAAACTCACGATGGAGAATTACTAGTCACATGGAAATACGTTTTGAGGCGGATGTCCACAACTTGTTCACCTCAAGGAAAACCATGTAAACACCATTGAAATCACCTCATCGATTACTGAACCGTCTCCACCATCAACACCACCACAAACAGCAATACACCGGTAGCATGTAGCGAATTCCTAACTGCCACAGAACCATGAAAAAGTAAAACCCTAACAGATGGGGAAGGGTCGAACTTAAATAGCTACGGATTTTGTAGAAGCGCAAACACAAATAAACTAAGATTAGGTGCCTACTCCTCGAATGGAACTTACATTCAATCAGGTTCCGCAGAGCGACATCAGCAGGAGAACTTCCTTGGGTCTTTCTTTCCGTGCATCCTAACAAGCTTTCCTCGCCGCTGGACAAGACAAGATACAAATACTCCAGGATGTTTAGTGCGAGACCGCCATTGAACACGGCTTCGGGACATATTCAGAAGCGTAATTAACAACTGTGATATCTTAACACGGGTACCCTAGTCGGGAAGATGGACATTGGAAAGGTTACTAGTAAGAGTTTTAGCTATCTATGTCATGTGGCAGTTTGGGCACTGTGAGATTTACACCATATAAAAGACGTATCCATTACGACATATGATCAATTCGTTGATTATATCAGCTAATTGTCAATTAGTATTTCAAAAGATACATAATTTAGTACGTTTTTGTGTTTAGAATCTTACACCACTGGTCGTTCACAGTACGTTTTGAACAAGGCGTCTTTCCCATGGATGTCCAAAAACCAGCCTCATATTCCCCATATCTAGCCAAATCTCTATGATTTTTAGTGCTCAATTCGGAACCATCGATAACCAACTCTCACCACATGACCCACTAGACTTTCGGAATCCGTTTACACGAAAAGTGAAATATTTATTGATTTTTCCAATATCAAAAGGCTGAAGCATATAAATGAATGACGTTCACCGATTGCGAGTTAAGTCTTTCGAAACTACGCATATTTCGCAAGCTACAATCAATTCGATCACGTCATGTTGCTTGTAAAGTTATTGATTGAAAGGGAACAAATATCCTGTTTCGGTAATTCTCGAGACGTTCTAGATTGTGACGATGCATAATTAATGTATGGCGAGTTTCATGGGATTAGATTTTGAATAAAATGTTGCAGCTTTACATGTGCACGAAGCGACAGATTTATCGGGCTTAACAGACGGTCGACAAAATAAGTGAAACAAAATCATGGTTATATGAAGATTAAGAAAGGAATGTTAAATAATAAGAGATTAATAAGAATACGGAATCCCAAAGGTGAGTTGTTTAATAATAATGATTTAAAAACTATTTGTTGCGGTGGCAAAATATTTCAGCCAGCATGGACAAAAACGATCAAGTTCTTCGGCTTGTAAAACGTTCGTGTTTGAAAGAAACTATTGGACGTACCATAACAACAGCAAAATTCACCTAATTAGAGCCTAATTTACGTTAAGTCCTTAAATTCCGAAATTGGGGTGTACTAAGCAAAGGTCAGATTTCGAAAAACTACAAACAGCCAAGACCCCTGAGCTAGTTGACGTAAATCACCAAAATAATAGGACGCTTGGAGAAGCTTTGTGTTACTTTTTACGTGTGCAATCATATTTGTAGATGATACTAATATAATATCTATATATATATCCCTGGCGGACGCCAGTCTCAACTGCAAATGGATCGCTCAGTCTTCCTTTGTGAATTACCTGACAGGAGGCACCTTCATACAGCTGCTTTATGAGGTCCATGTACAGCGGTGGGACCCCATAGTGTGGCAAAAGCTTCCATATGAATTCGCGGTCCACACGGTCGAAGGCTTTCTCAAAATCTATGAAGTTGAGGCAAAGAGGCGATTGCCATTCAATGCTTTGTTCAATTATTATGCGGAGGGTCGCAATTTGGTCGATACCAGACTTTTGTTTTCTGAAGCCTGATTGCTCTGGCCGTAACACTTGGTCGATAGCGTCGCGCAAACGCATAAGGATGATGCGTGTAAGTACTTTACTAAGGACTGA